>JARJEC010162094.1:0-11990 GCA_030264575.1 Tachinus sp. AB-2021 | reverse complement strand
AAGAGAGCTTTTTGGACTTTTTAACAAATTCATTTAAAGATAGCTTTTTGGCCTTTTTAAAAGATCGATTTGAAGAAAGCTTTTTGGACTTTCCAAAAAATTGATTTGAAGAAAGCTTTTTGGACTTTTTAACAAATTCATTTAAAGAAAGCTTTTTGGTCTTTCTAAAAGATTGATTTGAAGAAAGCTTTTTGGACTTTCTAAAAGGTTAATTGGAAGAAAGCTTTTTAAACTTTTTAAAAGATTGATTTGAAGAAAGTGTTTTGGACTTTTTAAAAGATTCAAATCAATCTTTTTAAAAGATTAATTTGATGAAACCTTTTTGAAGAAAGCTTTTTGGCCTTTTTAAAAGATTGATTTGAAGTAAGCTTTTTGGACTTTCTAAAAGATTGATTTGAAAAAGATTTTTGGACTTTTTAACAAATTCATTTAAAGAAAGCTTTTTGGACTTTCTAAAAGATTGATCTGAAGAGAGCTTTTTGGACTTTCTAAAAGATTGATTTGAAAAAAGTTTTTTGGACATTTTAACAAAATCATTTAATGAAAGCTTTTTGGCCTTTCTAAAAGATTGATTTGAAGAAAGTTTTTTGGATTAAAAAAAAAATTGATTTGAAGAAAGTTATTTGGACTTTCTAAAAGATTCAAATCAATCTTTTTAAAAGATTGACTTGAAGAAAGCTTTTTGGACTTTCTAAAAGATTGATTTGAAGAAAGCTTTTTGGACTTTCTAAAAGATTGATTTGAAAAAAGCTTTTTGGACTTTTTAACAAAATCATTTAAAGAAAGTTTTTTGGCCTTTCTAAAAGATTGATTTGAAGAAAGCTTTTTGGACTTTGTAAAAGATTTATTTGAAGAGAGCTTTTTGGACTTTTTAACAAATTCATTTAAAGATAGCTTTTTGGCCTTTTTAAAAGATCGATTTGAAGAAAGCTTTTTGGACTTTCCAAAAGATTGATTTGAAGAAAGCTTTTTGGACTTTCTAAAAATTATTGAGATATATAAGAAAGTTATGATTAAAAATCGATTTATCTATCCAGTAGAGTCGAGTTTCGACTTTTGAAGTTCACGTCATGTCATTTTTTTTTCAACTGACCTTCAAAAGTCTTAACTGGAGTCGCGTTTATTTTTATTTTTATTTTTGGCAAATAAATATCTTTTGTAGTTAAAAAACATATAATTTCATAATTTTCCGAATTAAAAAACATAGTAATTTATTTACTTTATTTCTTCCAATTATTTCCTAATACTTGTTTGCGGTTCATGATAAATATTGAAAGATCTTAACAGCTTTTCCCACTTAACTAAATTACCACTTACGTTTCAATATTATTATGGCTAATAATATGTTTAGAAATAACGATATTAAAGCGAATTACCAAACACGGTCAGTTAGAAAAATTATGTTCACTGAAAACATCAAGCCCTTACTAACAATAGCTTCCTATTTTGGAGCTTTACCAGTTTACGACAAAAATTCAATGAAATTTACATCAATCAGCAAAAATATTTATATTTTTTACACATTTTACACAGCAGCCTTTTCATATATTTTATTTAATTTTATTTACGGCGATATAGTTTGTTCACGTTACAGGCAATTAATTAGTGTACTTGAAACGACCATCTACAGTTATTGCATTATATTTTTGGTAATAAAAAGCTCAAAATTTCACTTTGATAAAATCCAAACTTTATACGCAAATTTAAACCAGATCGATTTGCTTGCAAAATGTGAAACTTTCAAAATTTCCAATGTAAAATTAAAGTTGTCCGTTGCCTATTTCGTGTTTATTTTATTAATTATCGTTAACTCGATAAATACGACCAGTTACATTTTCGAATTATTTTTCGCGTGGTTTGTTTTGTTAAATTACACGTATTTTCTGATAATCATTTTTACGTTGCAAGGTTTTTCTCAGGGATTTTTTTCTTTTAACATCGTTATTGGTAAAATTGATGATGGTAAAATGATGAATAATTTGCTGTTATTTTACGAATTGTTGTGCGATTCGGTTGATTGTTTCAATCAAGTTTTTGGTATCCATATATGTCTTGCCGTATTGATGTCCACCGTTCAAATTTTGGATTGTTTGGGAATGATTTTGAACGTAGTTTATTATTTAAAAAATCCTTCGGCCTTATACTCGGTGTCCATTTGGTGCCTATTTTACGCGGTAAGTTTTATATAATTCTTTTAAATAATTTTTTTACAAGTAAATTTTGATGTTCAACAAAATTTATTGGAAGTGCTTTAACGACAGTGTGACAATGAAAGACCAGTTGTAGTTTACTGTGTAACAGTAACATTTGTTTTTGCAATATTTTTTGCGCTTCAAAACTTTTCAAAATTCACATTTGATGCCCATCAATGCAAGAAAAATTAATGCCTTTGTGTTTTTTAAATTTTTTGTTTGGCGAATATTATTTTTGGAATTGTTGGCAACAATTGTAAAGCCTATAAATTGATTTTTTATATATAGAAAATTGCATCAAATGCAATTCTTGAACACCAGTACCAAAACAGTTGAAGTCTTTGAGTGTTTCTTTGTCCGGATTTTCTTTTTGCTCGTTTTTCAGCCTGATCCGAATGTCCAAATGTAGTATTCTTGCCGGCAAATTGCTTTCGGCGCTTCAAAACAGCTCGAAATTAGTGTTGAAACCAATCACAAAAGACTTTAAGTCATCGTGTTCTAAAAATTTGTTTTACGTGCTTTTCCAATAGATACTTTGAATTTTTCCAAATTTTGTGCCAAAAATTGCTTGCAGTTGCTAGTTTTGAGCACCGGTTACTAAACAATCGAAGCATTTCATTACTTTGACATCTAAAGAATCCTTTCATAAGTTTTTCTGAATATTTTGGGCATCGAAATTAGGTCTTCTTGTTTTTAAATGCTTCTTGAACATTTGGTAACCAACAGCAAAATTATGCTTTTCCAATAGATACTTTGAATTTTTCCAAACTGCTTTTTGTGCCAAAAATTGTGTGCAGTTGCTAGTTTTGAGCATCGTTTCATAAGTTTTTTTAAAGATTTTGGGCATTTTTTTCCGAATTGCTTTTTGTGCCAAAAATTGCCAAAAATTGCTTGCATTTGTTACTTTTGAGCACCCGTTACTAAACCATTGAAGCATTTGATTACTTCGACACCTAAAAACTACTTTCATAGGTTTTTCTAAATATTTTGGGCATTGAAATTAAGTCTTCCTGTTTTTTAATGCTTTTTTGAACGTTTTGGCAACAAACAGCAAAATCATGCTTATACAATAGATACTTTGAATTTTTCCAAATTGTTTTTTGTGCCAAAAATTGCTTACAGTTACTAGTTTTGAGCACCTGTTATTAAACCATTGAAGCATTTCATTACATTGATATCTAAAGACTACTTTCAAAAGTATTTCTAAATATTTTGGGCTTTGAAATTAAGTCTTCTTGTTGTTTTAATTTTTTTGAACATTTTGTGACCAATAGTAAAATCGTGCTTTTCCTATAGATACTTTGAATTTTTCACAATTTTGTGCCAAAAATTGATTGCAATTGCTAGTTTTGAGCACCGGTTACTAAATCATTAAAGAATTTCATTACTTTGACATCCAAAAACTGCTTTAATAAGTTTTTCTAAATATTTTGGGCATTGAAATTAAGTCTTCCTGTTTTAATTGCTTTTTTCAACATTTGGTGACCAACAGCAAAATCGTGCTTTTCCAATAGATACTTTCCAAATTGCTATTTGTGCCAAAAATTGCTTGCAGTAACTAGTTTTGAGCACCGGTTACTAAACCATGGATGCATTTCATTCCTTTGACATCTAAAAACTACTTTCATAATTTTTTCTAAATATTTTGGGCGTTGAAATTAAGTCTTCCTGTTGTTAAATGCGTTTTGAACATTAAAACTGCTATTTTTGGTTACCAACAGCAAAATCGTGCTTTTTCATTAGATACTTTGAATTGTTCCAAATTTTGTGCCAAAAATTGCGTGCAGTTGCTAGTTTTGCGCACCTGTTACTAAACCATTGAAGTATGTCATTACTTTGAGATCCAAAAACTACTTTCGTAGGTTTTTCTAAATATTTTGGGCATTGAAATTTAGTCTTCCTGTTGTTTAAATGTTTTTTGAACATTTGGTGACTAACAGTAAAATCGTGCTTTTCCAATAGATACTTTGAATGTTTTCAAATTGCACTTTAATCCAAAAATGGCTAGCTTTAAGCACCCGTTACAAAGCCATTGAGCATTTCATTACTTTGACATCTAAAAACTACTTCTATAAGTTTTTCTAAAATTTTGGTCATTGAAATTAATTTCAATCTTCCAGTTTTTTAAATGCTTTTTGAACATTCGGTGACCAACAACAAAATCGTTGAAGTTTTTGCGTAAATTGCGAGCTACAAATTTGTTTTAGATTTTTTGCTAACTATTCTGGTTTGTGGAATGAAGTTTTCCTCCAAATAAATTGCATTTTGAGCATGCGACAAATTGTTTGACCAGCTTCAAAAAAGTTGAAGTCCAAAAACATTCTACTATATAAAAATCATGTTTTTATATTTTGCCAGGAATTCCGATGCTTACAACTAGATGCCTCTAAATTGTTTTTTGAGTTCCAACACTGGAAATTGGTATTTTTTAAAAAAAACTATAAAATAGTTGTTTTTTTACTTATCGAGGCATTTTTGGAAGCAACTACGAAACAATTGACTATCATATAAAATTATTTTTTGATTACTTTGTTCCAGTCTCAGAATATTTAACCCAGTCTTCTTCTAGAACGGTTTAAAATTGCGTTTAGAGATTTGGCTTTTGGTTACCAGAAACAAAATAGACCTAAAAAATTATTTTTACATATCTTGCTAACTATTCCATGCCTTGTAATTCTGTCAACATCAGAAACTTTAAATTTTTGAGCGTTGAAGCTTAAAATAGAATTCGAACAAAAATAACAGTTTCGAAACTGCTATTTTTGCACCAGTTTTAAAACCGTTTTTGATCGTTTGGTGACCAACAGCAAAATCGTTGAAGTTTTTGCGTATATTACGAGCTAGAAATTTGTTTTAGATTTTTTGCTAACTGTTCTGGTTGTGGAATGAATTCTTTTTGAATTACATTTTGGGCAAGCAATTTTTGGTACCAGCTTCAAAAGAATTGAAGTAAAAAAAAGTACGACCTAAAATTTTGCCAGCAATTAAAAAGCTTACTAGTTCTTCCTGCTTCTAAATTGTCTCTGTAGCTTCAACACTGGTCAAAATAGGTTTTCTGTGCATCATCCACGAAAGAATTGTTTTTTTTTTAATTACAAAGATTTTCTTGAATACTGCCTACGTTTTATAGGCTTAAAAGTAGACCTTTTCACATTTAAATTGTTTTGTTGGAGTATCCAAAATTTACTATTAGATAGTCTTCAATAATTTTATTGTTGAAACCTAGTTTTGGTTCAATATTTTTGAGTAAAACGCACAATATTTTGTGTTTTAGCTTCTGCAATATCTCAAAAAATACATTTTAGAAGCAACAAACACAAAAATGTCTTCCTACCTCTAAATTATTTTTTTGACTTTAAAATTGCTTATTCTGTGAACCAATTTGAAAATAGTTGAAGTCTAATTTTATTGTCTCAAACTCAGTTTTAAATGTTTTTTAATCATGTGGTTTACAATCCTGTCTTGATGAATTCTTTTGAAGTTTAAATTTTTGCAGAATTGATATTTTTGGGCACCAATGGCCAGATAGTTGGAGTCTTTGTAGAAATCGCTGCCAAAAAATATTTTGGTATGTTATACCAACTATTTCAAAGTTTAAAACTAGTTTTTCCTGCCTTTTCTAAATTGTTCCTAAGACCTCAAAACCGGCAAAAAATATTATTTTTGCTGTAGCGTAGCACAAAACTGGTGAATTTTTTGTAAGTATCAAGAAACAAATATTCTTTTTAGATATTCTGCCTACAATTTTGAAGCTATGTCTTCCTAACTTTAAATTATTTTTTTGGCCTTAAAATTGCTTATTCTGTGCACCAATTCTAAAATAGTTAAAGTCTAATTTTATTGCCTCAAACTTGTTTTTTAATGTTTTTTAATCATGTGGTTTACAATCCAGTCTTGATGCATTTTTTTGAAGTTTTAATTTTTGCAAAATTGATATTTTTGGGCATCAATGGTGAAATAGTTGGAGTCTTTGTAGAAATCGCATCCAAAAAATATTTTTGTATGTTATACCAACTGTTTCAAAGTTTAAAACTAGTTCTTCCTGCCTTTCCTAAATTGTTCCTAAAACTTCAAAATCGGCAAAAATTGTTATTATTGTTGCCTGTTGCAAAACTGGTGAATTTTTTGTGCGTATTAAGAAACAATTATTTTTTTATGTATTCTTCTTACAATTTTGAAGCTGTCTTCTTACCTATAAATTATTTTTAAATTTGCCTATTCTGTGCACCAATTACAAAATAGTTGAAGTCTAATTTTATTGTCTCAAACTTTGTTTTAAATGTTTTTTAATCATGTGGTTTACAATCCGGTCTTAATGAATTCTTTTGTAGTTTTAATTTTTGCAAAATTTATATTTTTGGGCACCAATGATCAAATAGTTGTAGTCTTTGTAGAAATCGCTGCAAAAAAATATTTTGGTATGTTATACCAACTATTTCAAAGTTTAAAGCTAGTTTTTTTTTGCTTTTCCTAAATTGTTTCTAAAACTTCAAAACCGGCAAAAATTGTTATTTTTGCTGCCTGCTACAAAACTGGTGATTTTTTGTAAGTATCAAGAAACAAATATTCTTTTTAGATATTCTGCCTACAATTTTGAAGCTATGTCTTCCTACCTTTAAATTATTTTTTGGCCTTAAAATTGCTTATTCTGTGCACCAATTCTAAAATAGTTGACTTTAATTTTATTGCTTCAAACTCAGTTTTACATGTTTTTTAATCATGTGGTTTACAATCCAGTCTTAATAAATTCTTTTGAAGCTTTAATTTTTGCAAAATTTGGTATTTTTGGTAACCAGTTGCAAAACAATTGAAGTATTTGTACCAAATGTTACTTTTGAATTATTTTTAGATTTGTTGATCGGTATTGAGAAACTTAAAACTCCATCTTCCTGCTTTTTTATTGTTTTTGGATCATTGAAAATGATCAAGATTTTTATTTCTTTAGCACCAATTGCGAAGCAAATCAAATTTGCTCATTTTAATTTTGTTTTTTTATATTTTGCTTGCTATTTATGGAGTGGTGAAAGAACAATGCTTAAACTCGAACCTCACAATTTTTCTCTAATTGTGAACATGTTAAATGGGAGAATAACGATTATTATTATTTTGTCACATTTTCCGCCATTTCAAACGTTCCTTCTTTTTTGTTTTGCTTTTAAATCTTCATTTTTTGCAAAAGTTATTATTTTTGTTAACCAATTGCAAAACAATAAAAGTATTAGTACAAATTGTTATTGCTCAAGATTAGGGTTCTTGCACCAGTTTCAAAAAATTTTACAACTGGTTCTTCCTGCCTCTAAATTGTCTCTGTAGTTTGAATACTGGTCAAAATATGTATTTTTTGCATCATCCACGAAAGAATTGTTTTTTTTTTAATTACAAAGATTTTTTTTAATAATGCCTATGTTTTGTAGGCTTAAAAGTAGACCTTTTCACATTTAAATTGTTTTGTTGGAGTGCCCAAAATTTACTATTAGATTGTTTTAGATTATTTGTTTGTTGAAACCTAGTTTTTGGTTCAATATTTTTGGGTAAAACGCAAAATATTTTGTGTTTAGCTGCTGCAATGTCCCAAAAAATACATGTTAGAAGCAACAAACACGAAAATTGATATTTTTGGGCAACACTGACCAAATAATGGGAGTCTTTGTAGAAATCGCTGCCAAAAAATATTTTTGTATGTTATACCTACTGTTTCAAATTTTAAAACTAGTTATTCCTGCTTCTAAATTGTTCCCAAAACTTCAAATTGTTATTGCTCAAGATTAGGATTCTTGTACCAGTTTCAAACAACTTCAAAACCGGCAAAAAATGTTACTTCCGGGCAGCAGCCGCGAAATTTGTATTTTTTTGTTTGTATGATTAAGCAAATATTCCTTTTAGGCATTTTGCCTACAATTTTGAGGCTTATATGTAGGTTTTTCTACCTGTAAATTATATTGCCGGTTTTAAAACTGCTTATTCTGTGCACCAATTAGAAAATAGTTGAGCCTTTTGATAATTTTATTCTTTTAAACTCAGTTCTTATTGTTTTGTTAATTGTAATGTAACCCATTAATGTTTTTTCAACAAATTTATTTTATAATTTCTCGAATAATTTTATTCTGTCTTTTTTTTAACAAGTTTATTTGCAAAATTTTTATCTTATGGAAATTATGTTTATTTTTTATTAATTAACTTGATTTAGAAAAATAGTATATAGATTTTAATATTATTATTTATTTAATTATTTCATTTTATTTTCATATATTGTGACATATGGTGGAGGCGCCAAATCGATTAAATATATAAAACGTTAAATTGAATAAAAATTGGTTGGTTTGGTAAGAAAACCATTAATAAAAAAAGCGATGATTGCAATTAAGAGAATGTTTATAATTATTTTACTTGATGAAATTTCCACTCGAATTATTTATTATGGCTACTAATCGATAGATCACAATCAGATATAAAAACTATATAATTCAAGCGACAGTTTATAAAATGCTGTTTACCGAAAACATCAAACCATTGTTAATAGTTCTTTCATATTTGGGGGCTCTACCATTTTACAATTCAAGCTCGATTAAATTTACACCGAACCGCAAATATGTTTATATCGTATTGACTATTTATACAACCTGGATATCATATTATTTTTTTAATTTGATAATCGGATCAATTAATCTGAATAACTTCGCGCGTTGCCGCAGATTCCTACTAATTAGCATTTTTAATGTGGCAATAATATCGTCCACAATCAAAAACACTAAATATAATTTTGATAAAACCAGATCGTTATTTGTTAATTTGAATAAAATCAACCTGATCGCAAAATCGGAGCATTTTTGCGGGGTAAAAATAGCCCATTTTAAGTTTAAATTATTGCTGGCTTACATCCCGTGCGGTTTATTGCTTTATTGCAATTCAGTTCTTAGAGTCAGTTTAATTTTTCAAATATTATTTGCATGGTTTGTTCTTTCGAATTATTCAATATTTCTTTTAAACGTTTTCACTCTGCAAGGCATTTATAACGCGCGCATTTTAATTAATAATGTGCATGCTGAAAATAATTTGAACAATTTGATTTTAGCCAATCGTTTGCTTTGTGATTCGGTTGATAGGTTCAACGAATTCTTTGGTTTTCATACGCTGCTCAGTGTTGTAACAACTGTGGTGCAATTTTTGGAGTATTTTGGTATGGTTTTAAGCGAGCGGTTTTTCTATCGATCCTTTTTTGAAATAATAGTTACGTTCAGTTGGGGAACATTCTATATGGTGAGTTTCAATGTTTCAAAAAAAAATCGCAATTTTAGATTATTTTTTTATCTTACAAACAAATAAGTTTTTAATAAATTTTTTGAGTGATTTTATTTTTATGAACTGTTAAAATTATCGAACCGTTTTAGCCGCTATGGACATTTGAGGAAGACATTTTAATCTTTCTAACGTTTTTTATCTGTTATGATTTGGCGCCTCCACCATATGTCACAACATTATAAATAAAAATTACTTAACCAATAAATATAATTTTTATCAAAAAAAAAGATTAAAATTTTAAAGCTACCACTGCCTGAGGGCCGTGGTATCCTTAGATTTTATAAAATATGCGATTATTTACCGACTTTTGCAAAATAAATAGAAGCTAAAGTAAAAATATATTTTTGTTGCACCCCCACAGTCAAGATTTGTAGTTTTTGCCTTTGCAAAGAAAAAAAATACTGCAGGCGTTTTAATTTGGTACCAAAAGATGCAAAATTTTACTTAGTTGCACGTCCAAGTATTCTTTTTGTGAGGTTCGGCTCAAATTTTTGCTTTAGCTTCTGCAATGTTCCAAAAAAATACATTTTAGAAGCAGCGAACACAAAACTTGCAACGAATATGTTTTTCTTTTGCATTTTACTCAAAATTTTGAGCCGGGCTCTACAAATAATACTTGCATGTAAAAATACATAAAATTGCACATCTTTTGGCGTTACTTTCATACTTCTATTGTAAATTTTGACATTTTAGGAGCAACAAACAGAAAACTAGCAAAGAAGACGTTTTTTGCAATCCACTCAACATTTTGAGCCGCTCTTTACAAAACAATACTTGAATGGAAAACTACATAAAATTGCTCATTTTTTGGTGCTACTTTTGCCAAATGTCCCAAAAATTTACATTAGAGGTATTGATGTAATTTTTTGGGACATTTTAGGAGCAACAAATAAAAAACTTGCAACGAATACGTTTTTTTGCATTCTACTCAAAATTTTGGGCCTGGTTCTACAAAAGAATACTTGAATGTAAAACAACATAAAAGTGCATATTTTTCGGTGCTACTTTTATACCCTTAATGTAAATTTTTGGGACATTTTGGGAGGAACAAACACAAAACTTGCAACTAAGACGCTTTTTTTGCATTTTGCGCAAAATTTTGAGCTGGGCTCTACAAAAGAATACTTGAATATAAAATTACAAAAAATTGCACATTTTTGGGTGCTACTTTTGATCCCCTAATGTACATTTTTGGGATATTTTTGGAGCAACAAACAAAAAACTTGCAACGAAAACTTTTTTTGTATTTTACTCAAAATTTGGTGCTGTTCTCTACAAAACAATACTCAAATGTAAAACTACATAAAATTGCACATTTTTTGGTGCTACTTTTGTACTTTTAATGTAATTTTTGGGACTTTTAGGAGAAACAAACAAAAAACTTGCAACGAATACGTTTTTTTTTGTATTCTACTCAAAATTTTGAGCTGGGCTCTACAAAAAAATACTTGAATATAAAATTACAAAAAATTGCATATTTTTCGGTGCCACTTTTATACCCCTAATGTACATTTTTGGGACATTTTTGGAGCAACAAACAAAAAACTTGCAGCGAAAACTTTTTTTTTGTATTTTACTCAAAATTTGGAGCTGGGCTCTACAAAACAATACTCAAATGTAAAACTACATAAAATTGCACATTTTTTGGTGCTACTTTTTTACTCCTAGAGAAAATTTTTGGAACATTTTAAGATCAACAAACACAAAACTTGCAACGAAAACGATTTTTTTGCATTTTACTCAAAATTTTGAGCTTGGCTCTATAAAAGAATATTTGAATATAAAATTACATAAAATTGCACATTTTTCGGTGCTACTTTTATACCCGTAATGTAAATTTTTGGAATATTTTGGGAAGAACAAACACAAAACTTGCAACGAAAACCTTTTTTTTTTGCATATACTCAAAATTTTGAGTTTGGCTCTACTAAACAATGCTTGAAAATAAAATTACAAAAAATTGCGCATATGTAGGTGCTACTTTTAACTCCTAATGTAAATTTTTTGGGACATTTTAGAAGCAACAAACACAAAACTTGCAACGAAAACGTTTTTTTTTTTGCATTTTCCTCAAAATGTTAAGCCGGGCTCTACAAAACAATACTTGAATGTAAAACTACATAAAATTGCACATTTTTCGGTGCTAATATTTTACCCCTAGTGTAAATTTTTGGGACATTTTAGGAGCAACAAACACAAAACTTGTAACGAAGACGTTTTTTTGATTGCATTTGACTCAAAATTTTGAGCTGAACTCACAATACAACACTTGAATGTAAATAACATAAAATTGCACATTTTTTGTGCTACTTTTACACCCCTAATGTAAATTTTTGGAACATTTTAGGAGCAAGAAACACAAAACTTTCAACAAAAACGTTTTTTTGCATTTTACTCAAAATTTTGAGCAAGGCTTTACAAAACAATACTTGAATGTAAAACTACATAAAATTGCACATTTTTTATGCTATTTTTATATGTAAATATAATGTAAATTTT
>JARJEC010162079.1:0-12019 GCA_030264575.1 Tachinus sp. AB-2021 | reverse complement strand
CAAATGGAGACGGGTTGGACGTATGCAAGACAGACCCAAGACAGGTGGACACATAAATAGATGAAATGGAGACAACGGCAAACCAAAAGAAGTAGGGGAAGACCACAGATGCGATGGATAGACGACGTTAAGAAAGTAGTTGGAAACATGTGGATGAGAACAGCCCAAGATAGGTAGACATGGAAGGGACTAGAAGAGACCTATATTCAGCACTGGATGACACAAGGCTAATGAAGAAGAAGAAGATTGATAACTTTGAAATAAAATATATTTGAAAGAGATAATTAACAAATTGCAGAGGTATTTGAAAAAGTAGAATAGTAGAATACTCGTCTCACAAACTCTCTGGCTCTGCTCTATAGGCTGCCCTGAAAGACTTCTGCTGCAAAATACTATTACTGCTGTTTTCAAAGTGAATAAAAATCGATTCAATTATTATCCTCGTTTTCTGCCATTAGTACAGCGTCCTGGACGTAACGTATAGTTTTCTTGAGTTTGTCACAAACACTATAGTTTACCTTTACTTTTTAATTACTTTAATTAATTTGTTTATTAAATTTAATATTATTTGGGTATTAAAGAATCCTTGTCTGTGTCAATATTTCATTAACTTTTATATGACTTAGGTCTACTATGGTTTATTGCTTTTTCAAATTCGTATTGAAAACATTTGTATCTGTCAAACAATTGCAATTGTTTATTAGCAGTAACATATAATATCGTAGGTCAAGTTGGGTATTTTGGCAAATCAACTTATATAAACTATTATTGATATCGTAAAATGTTTAATAATTTAAAACTGTGAACATTTACAAATTATAACGAGAAGTTTTGCTGATAAATGCTGGCCATTTTTTGTTTCTTCAATTTTGTTTTTTGTAAAAACTTTGCAAACAAAGTTGCTCCTATTTTCATTGCCATCTTGTGTATAAAGATTAAAACAACAATTATGCTTGTAACATAGAATTTTGTTGATATCTACATCATTTTGCATTAAATTACTAAACCATTACGTGAAAAAGTTAGGTTATTTGTTTTTTTTTTGTTTCTTCACTTGATACTCAACTCAATAGTTCAATTTATAAATAAACCGCCAAAAATTTGATTTGTGATTGGAAGTATGGCGACTATTGCAAAATATCAACCAATCACAAAATACATCTTTGGCGGTTTTCTGTACTAATTTAATGTAATTTCAAAAAATTTATTAGATTTGTCCCTAAACTGAAAAATATCATTTTTCACTTACTTGCAATTAGTTTATAGCGTATTAGTTAAAAAAGGGCGACATTTAAAGATATTATATTAATAATCAATAAAAAGGTGTTTTACGAAATTTATTACACCAATTATCTTTTGAGGTTAACTTCTAATGATTTAATTTATTAGCTTTTTTGAGTTTAGAACTATTATTAACTGTATAATAGTTTAGCCCGAAAACTATTACACAGTTAACAATAGCTTTGATATTAATATACAGCAACAAAACAATTAAATGATTTGAAAAAGTAAAAATTAAAATAATTGATTATTTATATTATTTGTTAATGAATAATAAATCATTGATTGGTATCAATATTAACAATAGAATAAATTATTCGTGATTGTTATTGTGGGCGAATTATAAATTACATATGAAAAATAATAATTTTGCTTATTTTTTATAAAATTAATTATTTACGTTGCTAGCAAATTTACAGAAATTTATAAAAATAACTTTTATTACACAAATTTTTAAATTTTTAACTATCACTCCTTCTGACTTTCACAAAACAGGAATAAATCAACGTAAAATTTGTAAAAAGTGCTTTGATAATCGTCCGATGTAAAAATGTGCAGTAAAATAGTTTAAAAATATTGCTAAATAATATTTTTTTAAAAAGAAATAGTAAACCACTTTTGATAAAATGTTTATTGTAATACTAATTAAATTGCCATAAAATTTGGATATTATAAAAATAATACATTCCGGGAATTACATGCATAAGTGGATAATAAATAAACTTGTTTGCTTGGTAATTTTTAAATTAATAAACAACTTTGTTTATATTTATTCGAACAAAATGTATTTACAAAAAATAAACATGAATATTTATGCCTATAAGAAGATTGATAGCTGTGGTAGAACAGTGAATTATTCCATATCTTATCAATTAAAATTTGTGAGATTTTTATATCGTTATAAAAAAGTCAAAATTGAAAATTATAACTTGGTTTTTTGAAAAGCTCAAAATGAGCATCAACTTGAGTTGGTTGGTAGTACGTGACGAGCTTTCTAGTGGAGCAGATGAAGATGCTTGTGTTTACTTTTAGTATAGTGTTAGTGTTAAGTTATTAATAATATTTATAAGGTAATGTAAACATACAATTAACCATCATTTAGTGTACTAATTGGCGATGTATAATCATCGTGGATTTATCATTTACCCGACCATAATTTTCTATTTGTGGTGTGGAAGAAACAATCGCCATTTGCAAAATCATAATAACCCGATTTTCTTTATTAAAATTACCACAATTTTCTGCATTGTTTCCCGGATAATGTTGATGAGAACTTTGTGTTAATGTTGCGAAAAACATTGTTGTTGTTTTGAGACGGTCGCGTACTGCTTAATAGCTCCAGGAGACTGGAAAAATTGTGCCGTATTTTCCGTGATAAGGATCGTTGAACTCCTTTATAATAACCCATTTGTAATTAAATCATTTTCGAAAGGATTTTGTATTTTTTTCGAAAAGCTCAACAATGGATTCAATAGAAGGAGAAGAGGTTATAATTTTATTATCATTATTTATAACAATAATTAATTGTATTTAGATATGCAGCAGTGACATTCTGCATCTGATACTTCATCTGCATATTATTCTATTCAGACACAATTAGCTTAGAATGTTTACATAATATTTTAGTTGTGTGACTAATTAATTCCTAATAAATTTGTCGATTTGTTATGGTTAAAAACATTGTTGTATTTAATTTTTTATAGGTTAAGATGAAATCAAATGAAAATATGAGTAATCAGGAATCTACGAATAAGGTCCTTCTGGATCCTTCAATTCCAATCGAGGAATTGCTAGGATCTGTAACAACTTATAATAATGTTGATGGTGCAGAAATGAAGAGTCTTCAATTACGTACAAGCGCGAGAGTTTTCAAAAAAATGAAGCTTGATTCTGCACTTGCTGCATTGCCGGTGGAAAAGAAAGGTGAGAATAATTATTAAGTGTTCTAATTCATCATAATGATTATATAATTCTTTTATTTAAAAAATATTAATGAAATTTTTGTTTTCGTTATTTTGATTTAATTTAAAGAATTTATTATGTAATTAGTATTTTGTTGCATATGAAATTATCGCAATGATAATTTTGGATGATTTGAAGTTGTGCCAAATATTGCTTCAATCTTGTGGCCATGAGTTGAAGCAGTATCTATAATATCGTTATTAGAAACTGGGTCGAAAATATTATAATTACTTTGAATTTTTTCGTATTTCAGTAAACATTTATTATATAAATAAGTTTATTTTATATTGCAATTTTGTCTGAAATTTTTTATAAATAATTTTTTTGTGTGAGAAAAATGTTTTAAATACTCTATTGTAGCGGCTAATCATAAAATCATTCAATAGTTACAGAGTAATAATTTTTAAACAAAAAATACTTAAATCATTTTATTTTGATAATGTAATTGGGAGAAAATCCCTCGCTAATTTCACATACAAAAAATTCCAAGCAAATCAAAAAAATCATAAATTAAAAAAAAATTTAACATGGTTTCAAAAAACCTCAATTCCAGAAAGCTTTTCAAAGCAAACGAAAAATTCTACTTAATTCAATAAGCAATCCAAAATTTTTCACGCAATTCTAAAAAAAAATTACAAAAATTGTACACGATTCACAAAAAAAACCACAAAAACTTGAAAAATGTCACACTTTCCAAAGAAATCTATGATTTCAAAAAAATTACAAAATTTTCGCCCAATTCCAAGAAGTTTATTCAAATTCTACACAATTCCTAAAAAAAATCCACAACAATTGTAAAAAAATTCAAACATTTCAAAAGAAATCTACAATAGCAATACATTTTTCACTGATTCACAAAAAATAAACACAAAAAACTTCTACGTAATTCCATAAACATTTAAAAAAAACACAAATACATTATTTCAAAAAATCCCACAATTCCAAAAAAACTTTCACAAAACAAAAATGACACAATTCTAATTTTAATTTCGACAATTCCAAAGAAGTCTACAACAATTTTACACAATTTTGTAAAAATCCTACACGATTCCAAAAAAATCGCAAAATTTTTACATAATTTTAATCAAAAGTACACAATTCCAAAAGAATCTGCAAAAGATTAAAAATATGATTAAAAAAATCAGTTCTAAAACTTCCACTAAAATTCTATGTCATTCTATAAACATTTTTAAAAAAATTTCAGAATTTCAAGAAAATTACATAATTCTACAGAAAGATTAGCAAGAAATTCGCAATTCCAATAAACTCTCACTAAAATTCTACGTACTTTTTAAAAAATCTACATAAATTCCACATAATTTCAAAAATCAACAATTTCAAAGAAGTCTCAACAATTTTACACAATTCTACATGATTCCAAAAAATTGAAGACTTTGGGGCAACAAGGGTATTAGTCACAATTATTAACATATTTCACAAGTTATTTCAATTTAAAAATTTAACCGTTTAAAATTTGATGATGATAGCCTTCTTAAAAACAAAATTCACAAAAATTCTATACAATTAAAAAAAAACGACTCCAAAAAAATCCACAATTTTAATTACATATAATTCCACACAAAAAAAAACACAAAAATTAAAACAATTTTAAACTTCTTTATAGATTCCAAAAAAGTCACAAACATTTCAGACAACTTTGCCAAATTTTTTTTTTGTTATTTTTTGTCTATTTTTATGTATTTTTAATGTATTGGGTTTTCAATTTGGTTTTTTCTATTACTTATGAATTATTTCGCTCAATTTGTTATTTTTGCATATTTTTAATATATTTTTTATTTATTTCGTTTATTTAATTTGTCATTTTTCATTCAATTTCTTTTATTCTACTTTCATTTATTCTTTGTTTATTTTTGCGTGGTTTTTATTTTAATTTTTTTTAATTAGGTTATTTGTCTTACCTTTTATTTATTTATTCTTAGTTTAATTTGTTTTCTGTTTTCTTTTTTTATTTCGATTATCTCTGTTTACTTTGTTAATTTTTTCTTTTTATTACTTTATATTTATTTTTGATTTATTTTGTTTTATTTCGTTTATTTCTTGTTTAATTTTCATTCAATTCGGTTCGTTTTTAAGATTTTCATTTATTTTTTGTTTATTTTGTTACTCTTTTCTTTAATTTGTTATTTTTGCTTAATTTCTTATTTTTGTCTATTTTTTATTTATTCCTTGTTTTGATTTCTTTCTTTTTATTACGTGTTACTTATTTTTTTGTTATTTAAAAAAAATTCTTTGTTTAATTTGTTGTTACTTCTTTTAATTACATTTATTTTAGTTTTATTATTTTTTAATTTATTTTTTTGATTAATATGCTATTTTTTAATTTGTTCTTTGCTTTTTTGTGGATTGCTGATCATGGATCGGGGACGGGGATTGCGGGTCGTGAGTTGCGGGAGAGAAAAGAGAATATATAAAATTGTCAAGTAAAAATGGTGTTTTGTGGTGGTTTGTGAGGCGTGAGTAGTGGGTGGGATGCGGGGTGCGTGCTGACAGTTGCGGTTGTGGATTGCGTGTTGGGGCCGAGGATCGAGTGGAGAAAAAAGAATGTAAAATCGATAAATAAAATTAAAATTGAGGTCGTTGTGGGTTGCTACCTCGTATTGCGAACTGGATTGTGGATCTGTCGTCGTGGGTGCGCTTTGGGAGTCGGGCCCGTGTATCGTGGGTCACGGGAGAGATAAGAGAATATGTAAAATCGATAAGTGAAATTGGAAATTTTGATGAGGTGGGTGATGAGTAGTGGTGGTGGGTCGAAAGATATTGGGGGCAGGTTGCCCGCCGTTAGACACGGATCGTGCATTGTGGGTCGAGAGTCTTGGGTTGGGGCTTACACGTAGGGGATTGAGGTTCGTATATCAAGGGTCGCGAGTTGTGACTCACGGGTCACATTTTATAATTTATAATGTGAATGATTAAGCTATGGAAGTTTAATAAAAAATATAGTTGTAATGAAAGTTTTACTTCTGGTGTGTGCTCCAAGCACACTCACGTTTTTTTTTATTTGATAAATTATATGCATATTTTCGGCAATTTTATTGAATGCCTAGTTTACACAAGCAAGTAAAACTATCTGAGACTGTTTACGCTATCCGAGAGTACTATTGGAGATTTATATTACATAAATTATTTGTAAAAGTATTTTCAGTAATTGAAATTGCGATAGTTTTACTTGCTCATGTTCGACCCATTTAATTTTTGAATATTCAATTTTTTACTTTTTAAGTTATGATGAATCACCTTGTATATTGTATTATAATAACATAATCTATAAAAAAAGTAAAATTGTAAATTGTATGTAATTTTTTAAATTTTCTTTCTATTTATATATTTTTCAGAGCCTGAAAAGAAAGAAGAAACGAAACCAGAAGTAAAAAAGACTTTTAGTCAACCGTTGTGGACGGACGAAGAAAAAAATCTTTTTTTTGAAGCACTGAATGAATACGGCAAAGACTTTGACGCTATTCGCTTGCACATTCTAACCAAATTGAAAAAAAGAGGCATTCCGGAAAATACAATCAAAACCAAGGAACAAGTCAGACATTTGTATTACCGCACTTGGCATAAAATATCAAAATATTTAAAATTTTCCGATGGTGAGTGAAATACCAATCAAAATGTTTTATAAAGATTTTGTGTGTATTAAATTTATTGGTTATATTTTAGTTATGTTTATTTGCTTGCCGGATTTTGTTTACCCATTTTGATTAACGGTCAATTGTTTTAAATGAAATTAGGTTAGGTTGTTTTTCTACAATTCTGAGATGTGAAATTTGATTAAAATTTCTACAAAATGTTATTTTACAGATGTTAAAAAAATTGCCCAAGAACTTTACGGTCTTATAAATTACGGAGAGTTGCGCAAAAAGCTGACATGCATTAGTGCTAAAACCAGCATAAAATTGAATGAATTAATTTATAGAGGGTGCCTGGCAATTAGAGTCAAAGGAAAAAATATACGAATAAAAACACCAATGTGTAAAGCTTTACGACAATTAAATCAATTAGACGGTGAGTTGATTTAACGATTGATATCTAAAGAATATATGAATTGGTGATTACAATTTTAGAAAAAATCGATGATATTAAATTGCCACCTCGGATTACCATTGAATTGAAACCGAAAGATATGTCTACTTGGATGCATGTTCAAGAAATGTCTCAAAATCCAAGGGTAAAATGTGTAATTCCGCTTCAAAAAAGATTAAGTACATTAATCGGATGCATGTCGGAACGGTGGAAGTCGCAAGAAACAGTTGAAGTATCCTTTTTTAAAATCATGTAATAAAATTTATAAAAATTGAAGTGTTCAGTTTTATAAAAACATAATTAATATTATTTCTTAAATATAATTAGCACGAGAAATTATTATTAGCAGCTGAACAATTATCTAATACCGATGGTGATATATTGGACAATACAAAACCTAAATCGGATCCTCCGCTACGGTTTAGCCCACCCACAGGATGTACCATCACAGTGCCAACAATTAATATAACCGAATTTTATACAACACAAAGTATCTGCATGAATGCTTACGAGGAAAGAGTTGGAGTTAAAACATCTGGAGAGAAGCTATGGCTTGACACATATCCCAATTATTTTAAAGGTATTCTATCTTGTTTCAAAAAAGCATAATTACAATGTAAAAGATCATCATAAAAAGAATTGTAAAATCAAAATGTTCAAAAAACAGAATTTGAAAAATGAAAAATAGGATACAAAATGTTTTAATAGGTTATAGAAGTTATCTATCCTTGCATATATATTTGATAAAAAATGTTTTTGTTTGAATTTTGAAATATCTAACTTCATTAATTTTTTTTTTGGACAAAACTTTTAGAAATTTGCCAAAATTTGAAATTTTTCAACTTTTGAAAAAATGAATGCATAATTTTTAACGAATTTTCGAAAATTTTCAAAATTAAAAAAACAAAAAATGTAAAAAAATAAAACGCTTATATAGTTTAAAAAAAATTGATTATCAACAAAAAAAAGGAAAATTTCTTAAAAACAAAACTTTCTTTTTAGGTTATAAAAAAGGTGTGAAAAGAGTACGTGTTGAAAGCGAAAGTGATAAATCTTTTACAACACCGAAAGCAGGCAGTTCGACCGCAATTGATAACAATGAAAATTGTCTAACAGATGCTGATTATTCAATAAGCAAAGTTGACGAGTACATCGACGAAGCTGTCAATACGATATTGGCTTTGCAAAATCAGGAACCGATGGAGGTAGTCGAAGAAAAAAGCGAAGCCGTTAAATTCGAAGAGGATTGTCTATTACAAGTAAAAAAAGAACACGACATTGCAAAAATAAAATCTGGATGGATATTGAGCGAGTGTGGGACTTTAACTGTTGGAGATTTATATTTAATGGTACGTCATTAATAGTAATAGTATTACTACTGATTTTAATTTTGTTAAGTTGGTTGCATCCGGTGATGTTTATTATGTAGCAAGTACACACGTGAGAAACTTTTAGCAAGTCTACTGTCTGAGAGTAAACAAGTGCTCTCCGATAGTTACTCTCGGAAGCGGGCCCTCTTGAGACAAGCTCTCTAGGGTAATTTCTTGCATGTGGCTACTTAGCATTACACAATTTTTATAGTAAAAACGTTCTTTACAAAAAATTATTTATATTTAACAATTGTTAATAAAAATACAAAATGTAACAAACAAATACAGTTAATAACTTGCCACAATAACTTAATTGCAGGCATACCAACTTAGCTACTGTACTATCAATTATACTTGCATCGATTTATTCATTTTTTTTTTAATTTAAGTACGGATCAGATTCAAAAATAACCTTAGAATATAGTTGGGATGTGGTGGAAACGTTGCACCTTAAAAAGGAAGTAGACTTATTAGACGAAGTAGTGAAATCTAGTGTATTGGAACAAGATAACACCGATAATTGTAACAATTATGAAAATACCAGCGATAGTAGTAACGCATTGTCTGGGATTTTAAGAAAATTTCTTTCTGTTGTCAAATTACATTATAGGAAAAATATCGTTAAATGTCCATGCGGACATATATGTGGAAAAAGTTCAAATTTTAGAAATAAATGTACAATGAAACCAATTAAACTGGACAATAAGCAATTATTAGATTCGCAGCTTGTAAGTTTTTGTTTGATTTTATATTTTAAACAACTTTATTAATTGATTTATTTTAGTCTACATCTACAATCGTTTCGGTTCCAAGTAATATTACAACTACTGCCAGTATGGTTCCACTTATTTTGCAACCGCAAATTCGGAAATTTTCTCCATCATTATTCCGCCGACCGATATCTCCCAATGACGGATTAACTTTGCGAGCCCAGATTGATGTAAGTAGTTTCCAATATTTGTAATTTTATTTTATTTGATAGAGTTTCAAGGTCGACAGTTGGCAATCATGTTGTTTTTTTATCTTTATCAATGAATAGTATAGAATTATAGAACTAAAATGCGTTCTCAAGTGTAACGGTCTTGCGTGTTAGGAAGAGAGCAGTTTATACGATGTATTCCCATCCTCTGTTTACTTACTTATTAAACTAAATACCGCAAATGAATTATTTTATGTTTTTTAACAAAAAAATTTTAGTATGTTCAACTCCCGTTTGACACACTTTGACTCACAGGTATCTTCCTCTAACATTGAAGTTTGAAGATATCATTCCAGTTAGATATAATTTACTACTACAATGCAGTTTTTTTCATACCTTTTTTATTTTGCTTTCTTTAATTTCAATTTAATCATTTTGCAAAAATATTTTTTACAGTCAATTCAAAGATTGCCAAGATATTGTAAAAGAGGCAGGAGACCCAGATCAAAACAAGTGGTGGTTGAACGTAAACTACCAATACTCGCAAATAAAGCAGATAGCGGTAGGCAAATAGTTCAAATGAATATCATATCACAAGAAGTTGTTCCGAGACAGATTGCACCAAAAGTTGTTCCCCAAATAACAAGCATAGCATCATCATTATCGGCAAACGGAATTGATCAAAATTCCACTTACATGGAAACAACGTTAACATCTCTCTCGGTAACAAGCGATGAAACTACAGGTGCATTTACTATATTAAATGATAATATCGGGACCAATATGGAAAACAATATTATACCGGAAGCTTCAACTTCAACCAGCAGAGTAGGATCACCAACGAGCATATCAAATCTACTCGATATGGCTTTGCTATCGCATGAAAATAACGTACAAAATGATATTAAATTAAAAGACGAAAGCAACGGGATCAATTTTGTCGGTTTATTATCGGAAAACATGTCGGCATCAACACCCCCATCAAGTCCATCGAGGATTCTAAAGGAGAATGAAAATCAATGGTTGAATTCGGAAGTGGCCGACTTTTCATTGAGCAGCTTTTTAGGGCACCTTGAATCACCGTTAAAGAACGTGCAATCAAATTCCAATATGACCAATGATGATACACGATTGTGTCTGTCTCAAGATGTACGTACTCATTAATTAAAACACGAAATATTTAATAATATTTATTTTGTTTCAGGTTGATATTCAATTGCATTCATTATTAACCGAAACCAGCTTAGATTACACTGCAAAATTTGCAGATTTAGCAGCTCAAGTCAATAAGAAATAATCATTCTCATATAATTTATTTATAATAGTATAGGTATGAAAAGTATGCTTTAAAAATTGTAATATGTGTGATAAAAATTAATTAGTGTTGAATATTTTTGTTTTGTTAAATTTGGACTTTTATATAGACTGAGGATATTTCATGTAAGATTATAATAGTATTGATTAGTATTGACTGTATAATCACGAGAATAACTGTATTTATATCATTATTTAATATGTTGAATGTTTTTATGGTTCATTGTTGGTAACATTGTATTTCATTATAGTATTGCTACCTACATATGATGGACTATAATTAAAATTAATTTGTAATAGAACCATGTTTGTTGACATTGTTTTCATTTTTTATTTATTTAATATTCTATTCATTTAACATTTTAATTCATTTTATTTCATCATTTATCAAATTTTACATTAAAAATAGTAAACTTTTCTTAATCTTTTATTGCCCAATTATAAGGTGATTGATGTTAGGTATTAATTGCACATGGCGATACTTTTGATAGAAGTATCTATGCTAAGGCTGGGAAGTATCTATGCTATGGCTGCCTGGGTTTAGTCGGAAACACGTATGGGTAATGTGACTGTGTGCGGCGATATACGTAAGTACGCACAAGTCACTGTGTGTACACATCCTTCATCAGTACAGCGGTACTCAACTTGATTTTTTATTATTTGAAGCATCTTGAATATCAATACCATAAATATTGATAATATAATATATATATATAATATAAAAGGGAATATTTTGAAATAATGTGTCAGATTTGTCTGGAATGCTTACGCTGTCAAACGTCGTATCGAATAAAACCTTTCCTCGGTATAGCAGCAGCATCTCATTTCATTATTACTTCACTGTCGCCTAAACTTTGTCCTTTCTGCACATTATTGTTTGTAACAAATCCTACCATCAAATCACAAGGGAAGTGGTTTTCTCACATAGAGGAATGAGGAACACAAGTAACTAAGAAAATGGAAATCTACAGATTACAAAAAGCAAAAGAAACGATTGGCAATAATAATCTTAATACAAGGTAGGGCAAAAATAATTTCATATGTAAATTGACTGCCATTATGTTACAAATGAACAGAAAATTATTTCGGCTTTATTTTCATGGAAAATGTATTTGGTTTATTTGAAGTT
>JARJEC010162050.1:0-11539 GCA_030264575.1 Tachinus sp. AB-2021 | reverse complement strand
TATATACATATATATATATATACAGATGTCGAAGTTTTCCTTTTGATGATGATATTTATTGTCCCACAAGACTGTAGTGATTATGGCTTCTCACATTTTCAAGTGGATGTAGGAGAAACTCGTGTTTAAACATATCGATTGTACATTCGCACACAAAACCTATTGTCTTCTGCTTGTGTGCGTTAAATAAATGTAGATGATAACATTATGCTACCCTTCTCATTCTTATCGAACTGCACGAAGATCTCTTGTTACTCTGATTTAATAGTAACTATTGAGTAAACGCATCGATTAATCACTGTTGCTTATATGCATCATGCGTGTATGCGTTCTATCTACAGGGACAAATCGCAACAAATATTAAGCTTGCTAGTAATTGCGACTTTTTTAATTTATCGCTGCGGTTACTCGTGCCATTTAAATGCAGTAGATAGACCATACTGTTAGACAATTTAAAAATATACAAAATTAAGTAGTAACTATAATAAATTACATTATAAACAAATAAAACAAAAATTACTATGCTTTTTAAGGTCATTATCAAGTGGCACAATTAAAAAGTTTAGTGAGTGATTATGAACAGGTAGTTAGAAGGTATACAAAACAATCAAAAAGGGGGGTGGGGGGATTAAGTAAATAAAGCAAATAATTTAAAAATATAACATACTACATGAAACTGAAAAATGTGGAACTGAATTGATTTAATTTTGATTGTTCATTTAATAAATTAACAAAGCGGATTCTAAATAATTAAGGCCTTTTGAACAAGTATGTAACAGTTTTAGATTATTGATGTCCGGAAACGTATGATTGCAATTTAGAAAATGGTTGGCAAATGAACTTTTAGATTTAGTCTGAAGGCTCTATAGTGTTCCGCATAACGTTTTTCAAAGCTTCTTCCGGTTTGGCCCACGTATACAATGTGCATTAAATTAAATTTGGCATACAGACCCGATCAAGAAATTATTTTCAAGATAAAAAAAGCAGAAGCCAAAAAGATAATCACCACTTTGATTACATAAAGTTGTTATCGATGGCTTCTTTGGTATGTTGAAGTCTTTGATGTAATTTTCGTACATAATCGGTGTTTATATCTTCAAGATGAAGAGGTTGAAGATTATTCACATTTTTATTGTTTATTATTTCGATATTAATCATTTGTGGTAAATGAAGTTCTTTTCGAGGTGTAGAAGCTTTCCTGACATGGAATAATTCGTTGTTAATTGAAAACGTACAATCCTTGAACAGTAGAATTAAATATGTCCCATTTAGTGGTATATTTTTGTGAATGTTTTTACATGATTGATCTACTATAAGCGTAGGAGTATGTAATATCCATGAATTATCATTAACTTGTTGAATAATTGGTCTTGCATTTCTTTTGAAGTTGAACATAGATAGTTTAATTCTTTGATTTCTTCACAAAATGGTGGTTTTATCTAATTACGACAGTCATATGGAATAGAGACGTTGTGGGAATCAGAATTTGGTTATTATGATTAGGAATTGGATATATCTCAAAATAGTTATATGCTTCGCATTTAACAATTGGCAATTCCAATACAAAAATAATTTGTTTTGATTTAAAGTAAGATTTTACTTTTATTTATTTTTTTATTTCTTGTAAATTATATAAATTAATATTGGACAATTAGGTTTTATAAGATTTGTTATGTTATTAATTTCTTTAATTAAAATATTTGGATTTATTATGTTATCACAATAAGTTTGGATCCGGGCAAATGAAATAGCAATGATAATTTGAAGTGTCGTTATAAATCAATTAACCAATACGCAAGTTAACAAATATTGATAATTGTGTGTATTTTTTCTCAATAGCATCTTGAGTTTGTATTATTTGAGACTCGGTTTTTAGTTGATTTTCTCTTAATCATTCAATATTTATTTGGAATTTTGATATAGCTTTGTTCATAATTGATATTTCATTATTATTAGCTGTTTTCAATGAATTTTCACTTTTGATAATAAATTACCGGTTATTATATTCACTATAGTACCTAACGTGCGTATTAAACCACGTTTATATCCAAAGGTTGGAAATATTTGTTCCAGTTTATCATCTTATTAAATAAAGTTAATGTAATATTGGTATAGTAATATTAGTAAAGGTTTTATATTCTAATGTATATTTTTCATGAATTGATTTATTGAGATTCCTAATTAGTGTTGAAAATTAATTTTTTAGTAAAATATATTCATTTAAAAATTATTCTAAATCTAGGATATGTATAAAGGACCATTAAGATGGTTTAATAATTGCGTTTCCTAGTCTTAAAGGTAACATTCCCATATTTGTATCAATCTTCTTGAAGATTGGCGTTGTCACGGTCAGGTTTGTCATCGTCAGAAGCCATCTGTAATTTAAATTTTTTTAACTTTTACTTGAATTGTTTTAATTTTCTTATTACTTACATTTTGAATTTTGGGTCTATTATTATATTATAATTCAATGACTTTAAATGGACCTGTATATCTTTGTTTTATTTTCTTTCTTTCTTTTCCATGTGTAATAGTAGAAACAGTGTTATTGATTTTTTTTTGTTATTTAGCATATAGAGATTTAACTTTGTCTGCATGTGATTTTACGTAATCATGATAGAATCGTTGATTTGTCAAGAGTCAAGGATCTCTTAAGTCAGTATGTCCATATACAAGTTCAAATGGAGTATATCTTATAGTAGAGTGAATGTATTATATGCAATTATTATATAAGACATTTATTGCTTTTCGTCTGGGTATTGCTCTTTTAACAATCTATATTGTTCTAAGGCAGTTGAATGAAATTTATTTATTGGAGAATTTCCAACATGATGATAAGGTGTAGTAAAATGAGTTTGAATTTTATGTAATTTCAATAATGCATTAAAATTTTCGGATTTTGAAAAACATGCAGCATTATCTGTAATTACTTGTTGTGGTACTCCATAATATGCAAAATAATTAATAAATGCATATGCTAATAGCATTTTCTGACGGAATTTCACTGGCATGGCCAAGTTTTGAAAATTTGTCAATGAAAGTTAAATATTTTCTTCCTTCTAATTGAAAAACATCTACATGTATCATTTGAAATGGTTTTGTTGGAGTTTCTATTAAAACTTGAGGTGTTCGAATTGGTATTCTAGAATATTTTGATCTTTGACAAGTTTCGCATTCGTTTATATATTGGGTTATATCGTCTTTCATTTTAAACCAATAATACTTCCTTTGAATTTTTTTGAGGGTTTCATTGAATCCTCTATAATTACTTTTTGATTCATGGTAATTTTTAATTATAACAATTTTTTCGTCTTTGGCATATAACTTGTTTGTGACATTCTGGAACACGATACGATCTAACGTAGTCAATTTAATTGTGTTTTTAATGTCATTTATGAATGATAATGGAAATTTATCGCAATATAATATGTCTCTAAATTCGTAACATAATTTTCGGATAGCATTATATTCTTCTTGATAAGGTGCGATAAGCGTAATTTTTTTAAATTTTCTTTTATAAATTTATCAGCTAAAGTTAAGTTATAATCATAGTAACCTCTATACAATTTTGTTCAATCGTTTTTTCATTTTCTGAGTATGGTTCTGCTTTAAATGGTGAATTTATGTTTAGAATTATAGGAATTTCAGCTCTGTTTAACATTTTAGTCATTACAAATTTATTTTCAATTTTTATAAGGCATTGAGGAATTTCAAAATTTTTTTCCAATTTTTGTCCAAGTTAATATTCCTTGATTTGCTTTACAATCGACTGGTATTTTAATCAATTGATTTGATCTAGGAGATATTGTAATCTGTAAAGGTTTATAATTCGTATTTAAATTAGTTTTTGAATTTTCAATATCTTCTACTAATAATTTAATTTCAGAATGAGGCAATTTTAATTTTTTATTTTTACATTCAATTTGTGAGCTTGTTTAATCTAAAATGTCAAATTCAATTAATCCGTCATATTTATTTAAAAAATCAAATAAATGGAATTTAAAATTTTGAGTTAATGGAAAAGTTTGTAATTTTGGAATATTGACAATTTCATTATGATAAGTGATTCTGTGTGAGTTTTTATTATTAAAATTAAATGTAATTAAGTCTGATTGTTCGGGTTCGGAACAAAATGAAAATTCTGTTGTTCATCAGTTTGTTCGTTAGACAAAAATAAATTTTTGTTTGTTTCAATTTAATTTTTACCGTTGTTTTCTGTTTCATTATTAATGTCAATGTCGTCATTATTATAATAAGGATAACATTTGTCAACATTTTCTGTTTGGCTGTTAATTTTCATTGGGTTTATGTTTATTGGACCAGTTGGAAATGGTATCTTTTGTTGTTGCAATGGCTGGTTTTGAGATTTAAATAAATAATTTCCATTATAAATTTTTTGAATTGGTTTATTAAAATTTAATGAATGATTTTGATTTTGAGAATATTTAAAATTATCTTCTTCAATTACTATGAACAACGCTTGTTCAATAGTTTTTGGATTTTTGATTCGTTGTTTGCCTTTGACCAGTTAAATTTCTGATAAATGTATTTAATGATAATGTATCGTGCATTTAAAAGGTTTTCTTGTAAATTAACGTTTGCTCTTAATAACTCTCGCATATTTTGGCTTCTTTGTACAAAATTGAAATTTGATTCAGTTATAGGTTTTAAAATTTGCAAATCTTGAATTAAACATTTAATCTCTGCTCGGAAAAAGTATCAATTAATATCTTAAGTTTTAGTCGAGTAGTAATTTCGGTTCTATTACCAACCAATAATAGAGCTCGGCCTTTGAGTTTACCAATTATTGAGTTGAAAATTGTATCATTAAGTGAATCATCAATATTCTTTCTGTTAGCATATTTGTTAATGATTCGTTCACATGAACTTATAAATATGGTTAAAGTATTTACATTTCCATCGAAATTGGAAATGGAATCAAGATCTAATCTTAATATCGTGACATTTATGTCTCTAGCCTTGTTTTTAATTAATAAATTATTTTGAAATAAGTATAATATGAAATAAATATTTTGATATAATAAGAATTTAGGATACGTTAAAATATATTCTTGCTACAACATTTGTTTTTATTGTTCCTCTGTATGAAACAATAATTTTTCCTTGTACTGTATTCAGAAGGACACGGTTGTAGTTGTTGTTCCGTATTCATTGGGGCAGGTTGAGTTGATTTTGCTTTTGAGGTTCCGCATTCAGCGGGACAGGATATATTTTTGCTCCGTATTAAGCGGCACTGATATTCCGGTTTTATTCACATTAAAGTTTCTTTTAAACTCGCGAGTAAACAATTAGAATTGAAGATTTGTCGATATCTATTCGACAGTATCTTTCGCGAATTTTATTTTATTTGATAATTACAACATTTCAAGTGGTTTACATTACAACTAACTAGATTTACAATTACATTCCTTATATACTAAAATGATACGTGACAATAATTGTTTATTACAAACAATTACGTATCAAGAAAATTATGATGCTAATAGAATGTATCTTAGTGTTTATATTAATGATTACGTTCTAATTAAATTGTATGTAATCATGTGGATCCCGTAACTAGCACTTTTCCTTAAGAGCAATGAGTGGAAGTAAGTAAGAAAGAGTGAAATGTTGAATTTTTGGTACAATATTATAGTATAATTTATATAAGAGACGGATAACGGACTAAAACCCTAATCCCCAGCTTGATCCGGAGGGTAACCAGAAAGCACGGGCATGTGGATTACCACCTCACACAGTTACTAAGCGGACACGGGTGTTTTTGATATACCTGTGCAGGTTTAAGCTCAAACCCGACGGAAACTGTAATTACTGTGACATGCAAGATACACCAGAATTCACGGTTCTAGTATGTACTAGATGGCTAAAGGAAAGAACTGCTTGGTTGTACTAGCCACAGATTACCCTGCAGAATATAGTCGGCCAACTTAAATCGTTTCCTTAGGTTCGATTATTTTAAAAATCAAATTGTTTTATAACTACACAAATGTTTTTATTTTCTACTTGTTTACTTGTTTATTACAATGGTTGTCTTAACCATTGTAACCAATCAAACTAATGCGGCAAAAATGCGGAGTGTGTCTTACACTCCGCTTTTTTGCCGCGTTACATAATTTATACTCTCGTCTTATCTTTGTTGCTTCATTCCTGGGATTGATACCGTTTCTATATTACTGGCACATGTTGTATAGCGAGACTAAGTGGAGGTGTGTCTAGGTATCCATAGGAAGAATACTGAAGAAGAAGGAGCAAGATAAAAAGAAGAAGGTTCAACCACGATGAGGAGGTGTGCCCATCGAAGTAATGCCGCAAGCTAGTGCCGATGCTTGACATGAGCATTTGTAGGTGGGGTTTTAATTGCCATTTTTGTTTTTTTTGCATTCGCCCTTTTACATTTGCTCTTTTCACATGTAACCAATCAGTACAATATGTATAATATGTGGCAGTCCTGCTCCAAAACTGTTATGAAATGAAAAATTTCTTCTTGGAAAGAACTATCTATTGCTTTTATATTATACCATGTGTATTTGTAACTAGTTAAATTAAAGTTACTTTTGATTTGAGTAATTTGTTTATTTTAAAATAATAATTAATTAAAACAATTTAAAACTTTATAGATAATTTCATTGTTAATTTGGATACTTAATATTAATAAATATTGGATTTTTATTTAGTTTTTAGGGTAAAAGAAATACAAATAAGACGTTTAGCCATTTTATTTCTGAGCAGTTGAGCGCTCTACAAAATTAAATTTTTCTATAAATGTTTATTAACCATCCTAGTTTGTTCTTAGTTATATAATATATATGTTGGCCTTTCGTGTAAATCTTTTAATAATTTTTATTAATATTTTGGATATTCACAAATTAGTTATACGAAATTGTTTAGAATAATATTATGTAGGATACTCTCTCGTTGGCAACAATCAAAGCATCAATTAAATAATATAACATAAATAGACTAGAATTTTTTTTATTTTAGTATAAAATAAACACAAGTGTTTTAATAATAATAATATCATAATTTTCTTATTAGAATCTAAAGTTTCTAATATTAACAAAAAAACCGATATTTAATATGTAATGAATTCCGTATCAAGTTACAAAAAAATATTATATTAAGGAGGGGGGCTGATATTTCGTTCAGTCCCAGGACTGGATAAATTCGACATACTTTCATTATCCAGTTCAGTGGCATCATCTAATTCGGCTTTATCAGGTACGTCTTGATTATTAGCTACATTTCCAGGTAAATAATCCTTCCAGCTTCTGAATAAATATCTTGTAAATTTTCTTAATTGCCTAAACTTACAATACGTAGCACCTTCTGCGGATTCTAACTGCTGGGTTTGTATTAGAAATCCCTTTTCTTTGAAAGTTCGTTCGAGTTTTTCCCGCTGTATTGATTTTCGGGATTTTCTTTTTTTATTTCTTTGTGGACTATCTAATGTTGATGACGATGCTGTATGTATTTCTGTAGGTAACATAAATTCATTGGTGGCCTTTCCATTAAAATCGATGGGGGAATTTGTGTAGATTTTTTCACCACTGGCTTGTAGAAATGCACCTGTACTGGAACCTTGAGTATTGTGAACTTGTTGTTGAAGGGTTTCTCGAGGAAAGAATTCATATCCTCGCATGCTTTTATCTCCTGTACCACTATAATATCGGAAATTTCCTCCAGAATCTACTGAAAGCATTTTTTTCTCTTGCAGACTCGGCTTTGCACCGCCAGTAAACTTAAATTTACATATACTTACTTCAGTAGCTGGATTATTTTGGTTTTCGGTTGGTATAGGTGGTATAAAAATAGCACTCCTTTTTCGTTTTGCTGGAATTTTATCATTACTACTTGCATTACGTTTTGATTTATTTTCAGTAATTTGATAATCGTTTTCATTTGTTTCAATTTTTTTTAATTTGGATTGTTTAGGTTCCAACTTCCTCAGTTCAGATGACTGCGCATCGATAATTGTAGTGCTGGCACAATTGGTTTTATTGGTATTATTTGTTGCCATTTTTTGATAATACAGAAGTTGTTGTTGCAAAGCCATAGGGTGAATAAATACACCAGCATTTGGCCAATAAACATATCCGTTTGGAGAAGAACAACTATTTGTAACTTTTACAGACTCGGCAGATAGTGCAGGAGTAATGTTTTCATCTGAAGATGGTGTAAATTTATAATTAAAATCTGCAAGCTGTGTCAAATCCTCTTCCATTTGTTGAATATTGTCATCTTTTTTTATCTCGGACTTGACTTCAATTACGTTAATGGTATTTGGATGAGTAATTTTTAAGTGATCTATATCACGCATGCACAAATTTAATGGTTCGTGCTGTAATTGGGATTTTATTTTATTTGAAAATACTTCTTTGTGTCTTTTTGATTCTTGGGTCAGTCTTTTTTCTAGTAAACTACTTATAATCCTATTCTGTACATCAGTATGATTTAAATTTTCGGTTAAAGCATCTCCTAGTTTTTGTTCAAGGGGCAATTTACGGGCTACATTTTTATCTAAAATACTTTTTGCATTTGGTGTACCCGGATATATTGTACCATAGTTCTTGTAAATTAAATGACATATATCAGCTTTTTTAGGCTTTCTTCCTCTTCGTGGTTTCGAGTTGTCTAAAGTCATTTCCCCCATATAAGGTAAATCTTGGTATTTTACAATTCTATTGGGATTTTGATTTGTTGAATAATTTGTGGCTTTATTTACACTATCATTTGTAATCACTTGATGGCTAACATGAAGCTTCTTTTGTATTTCATTTTGCATTTGAGTAATTCTTTCCAACCATGTACGTATAGATTCATTAGAATTTGATTGATTTGCGGAGTTTATAATTTCTCTAGCATCCATAGGATCAAATTTTAAAGTATCTTCAGTATCCGATGATAAAGGCGACTCCGGAATCATTTTATCGACAGCTGACTTCAAATTTTGTTTAAAATCTGTAGGTGTTGACGATCTAAAACTGTAAGTTTATTAAGTGATTGCAATTAATAATCATAATAACAATAACCAACCTTTCTTCTGCTTGCGAATAATTCCAATTCAATATTTGGTTATCAGTTTTTTCGTTTGACTCTTTTGTATTTACTGTATCTTCAGACTGCATCTTAACCTTGTCTATAAATGGTATATGTATATTAATTCAAAGCATTTTTACAAATTATATTAGAATAAGTAATAGCAAGTAAATAAATAAATTTTTATTACCATAGTTTTTAAATTTTGGAATGGTTAAAAATTTAAAAATTAAATTATTTTCTTCACATTATATAATTTATTGTTAGTTACCTTAATATATATATATATATATATATATATATATATAGCTTTTCTTTGCATTAATTCTAATGACTAATATATCCCATTGCACTAAATATTATTGAAACTAGTTTGTATGCTAATAGTATATTTATTATTCACACAAAAATTGTTTATTTTAATAATAAATTTCACAATATCATTTAAACTAATTATTAACACAGTTTAATATTTTATTATATAGCTTTTATATTATGTTATTTAACATTTATGTAAAAATGTGTTGTCTTGTTTTTGCTGTAATATGTTGTTTAGCAGACGTACTATGAGTAGTAAAGTTTAGGTTATCCGTACAAGGCCCGTGGCGTCGAAAATAGCGTCTCGGCGCCCTCTCCACTAGCTATAGGAAGCTATATGCTGTTTTAGGCGCTTGCTGTAACACGAGATAATACTAAATATGGTACTGGGTGTTTCGTTGTTCTATTATTAAACGTTGCCAGTGTACACGCACATTCTTACAAATTTTTACTATTACATGTTCAAATAATCAAAAATAACCATGTGTGAATATAATGCTTATTCGGATAAAGAAAAACTTCATAAACGATTTGTTTTCAAGTATCTACTTAATGTTATAAAATAATTTTTTTTTCAAATATCTAATTATTTAATTATCTTACGATATAAAAACAAGTTTCCTACAAAAAAATACTACCATGACTATATCTGATTATATATTATACAAACCAAATTCATATTATTCTCACAACTTGAATTCACAAAAAATATAAAATTATAAGCTATATTTGTTCTTTTAATAATCTGAACAATCATTATAAATATATTGCATATTGAGTAGGTGCCCTAATTTTGTTTCTTTTACACGATCAGGTTGAACAGGTACCAAGCCGTAGTACAAAATTTACTTCTAGATTTGTATAGAGCACGTATTTTTATTGTAATTAAATGTTTCTTGAATTCGTTGTTCACTAGGTTCACTTCAGTCACTTCAGATTTGATTATGGAAAGTATTGCATTGATTGTTATGCGTTACTTTTATAGAAAATGCAATAAAAAAAAAACGAAAAATAATTCTACAACATTGTACACATATTTTACTGTAATACTTATTTATAATTTATATAAGTATACACTAAATTGTATCATGATTACCACTGAATCGGTGACTTTAAGAAAAGTCCAAAAAATGACATATTTACTTGGAATAGAAAACGAGCTCACATTGAAAGATGTAGTTAAGTTACGCTTAAACTCTATTCAACAATAAAAAATAATCAGGTCGTAAGCTCCGCTTAAAATACATTAAGCTGAAAAACATTACCAGAAATTGTGGTCTTTTTGATCTCAATAATATCATTCGTCGCGTCTGGACTTATATTGTTCTCAAACTTATCGATTCAATTACAAAATCAATTTGTAAAGTACTTCTATATATTATGTTTGTTTAATTAATAGACGATGAATCTCGTAAATTTTATCAAACTAACATCAATTAAATAATAAAAACCTTGTGCTAAGAACCGTACAGTGTGAAACCTCACATTGCCGCTCTTGTCCATTGCAAGTTTTACTGCTCACGCTAGCCAGGTTATTCAATCGACCCGATGCGATGGTCTTAAATATCACATTTAAGGCAATGTAAATAATTTTGTCACTGAACCGGAACGGCGCAAACCTAATTGTGTGAAAGAAAGAGCTTTAGAATGAATCAGTTATAATTTTAATTTCAGGTTAGGTAAATAATTATACGAATATGCTTTTTATATGTTGTTACTTTATTTATTCCGAGTAGTTTCGGTTATTTTTAGCCATTTTCAAGCAATCAAAAGTGTTACAATAAAATAATACTGTTACAATAATAAAATTACATAAGCGGACATTAATCGATTTTTGCGACATGGTTATACGAGTTGTTTTATTTGGTTAGAACAGTTGAGTACCCCCACTTTCTAAATACACTAACCAGTCGTAACCTACCTTGCGAGGTGGTTAACACACTGAGAAAAAGCTTTGGTTTCCATAACAAAATTAATTTGATTGGCATCATTTCTTTAATCTAACGTTCGGCATTGTAATGCAAATACAATTAAGTACACAACAAAATTAGCATTCAATTTGTTTCAACAGCATGCCGGGTATTAATAGTAACAAATAATTTTGTTGATTAATTGTATAAACTAGTGTTATGTAATATTACCAAAATGAGGTGCTATTTTAACT
>JARJEC010161987.1:0-19168 GCA_030264575.1 Tachinus sp. AB-2021 | reverse complement strand
GATCCAGACCAAAAGCATCTCCGGACTGACGAATATTCTCTTCTGAAACAAAATCAAGATGAATCAGATAATCCATACAATCTGCATACGCTTGCTCAATAATCGAAAAGCAGTTGCTATGATTGATTGTCATACGACTGTCTGCCGGAATCTGTGACCGTAATAAAGTCACTGCTTCAGACAAGGAGCCATCAGGTTTGCGTAAAGTATGGCTTTTGGGCGGTTCAGGCAAAGACGGACTCTTTGAAGTTGAATAGCAGTAATGTTCACCCTTTTGAGAACAGATCACCAGGTCAAAATATACCTGAGGGACTTTTTCATGATCATAAATCACCAGTAACATGGTTTGTGTTTGATCTACCATGGTACAGGCGATCATTCCATCCATCTCTTCAACGGCAAAAGCACCAAGAGAAGCGAATCCCAATGATCGTGCTTCTGCAATCTGTGCCTTTATCTGCTTGGGTTTGTTCCATTTCTCTTCTACAGGAATCAGATGAATTCTTGGTGTAAAAATTGCCGGTCTGCTGGCATCTTTGAGTAATTTAAAAAGTCCTTGACCCGTCGCCTTTTTCATATAGCGATTAATCATAAAATAAATTACCGCTACTGCAATCAGGATAATCAGGATAATTGAAGCCACCCCGATTCCTAAAAACTTGCCGATTAAAATAAGTAATTTCATTGAATCAACTCCATTTCTATAATAAATAAACTTTAATAACGATCCCTGTATATTTCTGCAGCGAGCGGATAATCCACCCTAGCAACCAGTGCATACATTTTATCTTGTGGTAATGCTGCATTCAGAGCCTTAAAGCAAGCTAAAGGCTGAGCGGCAAACTGTTCATACAGTTGTTCCAGATGCTGGTACTCTACCTGACTCAGCTTGGCTGTTCTGGTATTAAAATCAAAATTCTCCTTTTTTTGGGGCTTTTTTATTTCTATATAGTCATCAAAATATCCATCCCATAATTCATCAGAATGGCTTCGCTCATGGATAACAAATAAACGATTCTTATACCGATTCCAGTCGGCGGCATTCATAGTATTACTCCGCATAAAGTTATCCAGAACAGCATTTGAAATCTCAGAAGAGATATTATCACGCAATTCTGCAGTACTTTCTGCTAACTGCGCAGAAGCCAAAACCTCCTCTGACAGTGCATACTCAGACAGACAAAACTGATCTGTATGAACCAGATAGTCAAAGGCTTTGGCATACTGATCATAAAATATGGCACAAATATTGTCTGTGGTAACCGCCATGATGGATGCTGTTTTACGTTCACTTAATAAAAAATCTAATGTATCGTTCAAGGAGTAACCCGGCTTGAACCAACGTCTGTCGGTATCCGCAACAGGCATAATATCAGGTGCTGTCGTCACCGTACAATACGTTTCATCTGTATACAGTGTGGTCATTTTAAATGTGGTATCACTGCGTGTATCTGTGATCATCAGCCAAAGACCATGATCAGGATGCGTCATCATATTCAGGGACTGCCAATAAAGCTCGTTGGTACAATATCCGCCAAGATCAATAAATCCAAGCAACTTTGCTTCCTGAATCAGCGCAGCAATCACCGTAGGATGATGCCAGCAGGAATCCAGATCTTCTATTGGTATAGTTTTTAAATGCGCGCGCGCCGGAATCTCCATATTGGAAAAAGGCAACCGGGCATCAGAATCCTCTGCTGTTTCTGACATATATTGTGCTACTTTGCGTTTTAACCACCAGGGTAGAAGATAGCGAATCCCCAGATAAAGCCCACATAAACCTAAAATGACCAATATAAATATTATCAAGAGTATTTTAATAAAACTCATAGTACACCCAAGTTTAGTAACTTACCTATAATACTTTATATCCATGAGAAATGCACTGTTTCCAATAGGTCAGATACATGATAAAACACGGATCATAAATATAACTCTCTTAAATAATTCAATAAATTTTAATGTAAAGTTATCACGACTTCTGGCTAAGGTTGCTCAGCAAAAATTAATTTTTTTAACACAAAAATACCAATACCTATTTAATCCATACCTTAAAATGTGTAGCCTTGTTGTTGCTCTTGACAAATACAGGCTGAAACTTCTTAGCAGCAAGTGGGATAGAAAGCGTTCGCTCTTTGGCATCCCATAAATAAGGCGCCTGAGTGATCGGATGCCAGGCCTGCTCTCCCATTGATTCTAAAAACCCGGGAATATCTGCATCATTGATCTGATCGCGTTCAATACGATATTTTAAATAAACAAGTTGATGATAATTACTCTGTTCAGCCATACGTATCGCATAATCATTCGATAAATTAAAAAACGGATATCTGGTCAATAAGTCTTGGGCCAGTTGCTCAGTATGTTCACTGAAAGGTGCCTGTTCCAATGCTGCCAGGTAGTGCTGTCTTGATGTATACAACTGATTATAAAATGTAATCATAGTATCACCGTTGAAATAATCCATAATCTCTGATGCATTCATGCCTTTTGCTGAAAAATAAGCAGCAAGCTCTGCCTGTACTTTCTTTGTTCTGGCTTCCTCCGACAGATTATCATCCTGTGCAAGCTGTTCTAAAATTTGCTGCATTTTTGTACTTAATAAAGTCTCCGAATCCTCATATTTTTGATTCAGTACAGTCACCTCATGAGCCAGATGCGGGATTAAGACAGAGTCACCAAATGATGTAGCCCGCCATATTAACGCAAGTAGCTTATCCGCATCACTGAGAACAATCGCAGACTGATCTTTACTGCTATGTTTTAGCTGATCTCTGTAGATCGGAGAAAGATCATTAAATGCTTCTCTTTTATAGGCACGAAATACTGCCTGACGCTCTGCCTGAGTATAAGGAGAAAACAGATGATCAATGCGTGGGTCGGTTAAGTGTGCATCCAGAAACCCTGCTTCAAGAAGACCATTGAGGGTTTGGTCCAACCGTTGCATCCGAGAAATAACATGAGCAATATCAATGATAAAAGCAGAAGAAACAGGATTTAAAATCAGTTCAAGCAGTGACCGCTCATAGGTCAAAAGTGCAATGCCTTCATCAAACTGCCCTGTTTTCAGCAGTAAAATAGCCTTGGCCAGTTGTAAACTCGAAATTTTATATTCATTACGATATAAAGCAAACTCATCATATTTAAACGTTCGATCCGGATAGGTAATCAAATCAAAGTGTGTCGCATGCTCAAGCAGTGTTTCGTAACGCGCCAATAATACGCTGTTTTTACTCAGTAAATATTGAATCAGTGCCTGCTTGTCCACCGTCTCTTCAACGCACTGTCTGTTTAAATACTGAAGACAGCTGAAATAGTCTCCATAATTTACATACTTATTTTCATCATCCCTCTGCCACAACTCAAGTTGTTTTTCTTCTGGCATCAAATACTGATCCAGTGTCTTCAGCTTGATGGTATTAAATGTTCCTTCATTCAGGCTTTGGGCTATTTTTTCATAATTATGACGCAATACTTCTGCATAGATGGTTGCATAATTATCGCGGGGAAAAGTTAAGCCGCTGAGGGCTACAAATAAATTTTGCTCCAGCCGGGCAGTATTCAGAGGCTGAACCTCAAATAAGGCTTCAACTTCAGGTAGAAACTCAACCTTCTTTGCTTCCGCCCGAACGCAGGATAATCCAAAAGAGACGGACAATGCCAGGAGCAGTAATCTTGTAATCATCATTATTTTTCTCTAAATAAATGCAACACACTCATTATTTTAAATATTCATCATCAGAAGACCCGAAAAACGGATGCATACTCATGCTGGGTATACTATACGGGATAATAGTATCACACCCACGTCAGCAGAATTATCGATGACTTTTTTTTTCAGTCAAGACAAAGCGCCACGGCTTATCACGCCATTCCTGCGCATAATCAATACCTATACGCGGAGATACTTCATAAACAACCTTTGCTTTATCAGGAGCGTGCTCAATCCAGATCCGGGCCGAGGGTAACGTTTCCCCATAAAAACTTTTATCAATGGCCAACTTTCGTGCTACCCGTCCCGGGCCAGAAGTCCCTTCAATCCCACGGATTAATACAGCTTCAGGCGATCCTGCCTGACCCGTCACTACGTTTAACATGTAGTGCATTCCATAAATAAGATAGATATACAATTTTCCACCGGAATGATACATCACCTCCGTACGCGACGTTCGACCTTTATGGGCATGGCAGGCTTTATCCTCTTCCCCCCGGTACGCCTCCACTTCAGTAATCCGAAAACGGACAACATCCCCCGTATCAAACTGACGCACTATATAGCACCCTAATAAAGCCGGGGCAACCTCCAGGACATCTTGTTGAAAAAAAATGCCGGATACTCTATTCATTATATGATCCAACCCTCTCCAATAAAGTACACAGAGACTCAGGTATCTGTTGCAGAAAATAAAAAATTGCTACAGCTTACTTCCTATAATACAGCGCTTTGATAAAGCCCCCAAAAACATCATGACTATACACAAACCCATTGCGCAAATAAAAATCCAAAGCTTCATCATTACCATTTGAAACAAAGGTAAAAATAAGATCGATCTCAGAAAAGTGGTTAAACCACACTATCGCCTCATTGAATAATTTACTGCCCAGTTTCATTGCCCGATAATCATCCCGTAGATACAAATTATTCAAACAGCCAATTTGCGCAGGAAATGTATCCCAATCAGGATAAAAACCTTTAAAAGAAGTACGATCACCCTTTGGGGTCCAGTCAGGAAACACCACAGTTTTGTGATCCGCAACGGAATCAATAGTTGAAAAAATATAGCCAACCGGGATTTTTCCATCCAGAACCACAACGACTTGAGCCTGCTCAGCCTGATTGATACTCCATTTCATACGGGTGTCAAAATTCATGTCATCAAAGCTTTCTGGTGAAATAGTTGCTTTGGATTTCTGAAAAGCCATAAGTTCATTACAAAGATCCCGACATAATTCAATATCTCCTTTTGTTATCTGTTTAAACGTAATCGCACTCATGAAGCATATTCCCCATTCATAGTTTATTCTTGTCTCTCATTCTATATGAATTGACTAGCGTATATCTGATTTATCGCGATCAAATCTGCATTAGGATTACGGAATATGACTCCGATCAGACTTGATATCTCAGAGCAGATAATCTCAGCTAGCGTAATGATCAACCCAGAATAGACCCACAAGTTTCTCCTTTAGAACAGAGCGTTATTTTCAACCACAACTAACGTGCACTACAGATAAAATCATTGCGATACCGTTCATGTAATCAATTGAATCCCATACATTGATTATTTTGCAAATCAACTTGTTATTCTGGAATGGCTTATACTAAACACTATTTATAATGTATCCTGATCTCAGTCGTCTGATGATTTACATCCGTTCTATCAAATAAATGAGAACATAATGCATATAAAGCTCCATTTTTTTTAAACTACTTACAGGATTTATTCCCCTGAATAACTCATTGTTTTATAAAAAGCCGGTGTATTTTACTACACTGACTCACGCACATGTATGGTGAATATTTTATGATGACCATATGGGTTGATCTAACCCAGAATAGAATATCTTATTGACACACCCAGTCCTATAAACACCAGATTTAATTCAGGAGGTCTATAACCATGTTACCTGACGCAGTTCACTTATTGAGATTACCCCGCCTATCGCTTTGTCTTCGCATTTTAAGCTGTTTCATTCTACTTAATTTCTCTTTTCCTTATGCTGAAGAGAGCAAAACAACCGAAATCGTTACTGAAACCACTCAGCTCAACGACATCAAAATGAATATAACGCTGGTTAAAAAGAAAAAAAATGAGCTGGAACTTTCTCTGAATAAACTCACCGATCCTGCTGAAAAAGAAAGTGTCAGCAAAAATATTGACCGGCTTAACAATCAGCTCAGTGAGTATCAGACACTCTTTAACCGAATTGCCCTTGGCGGACTGGATACGGGAATTTTTAATACGCCGCCCGAATCTGAAGATCTGATGGCCTCTTACAACTGGAAAAAAGAACTGCTGCAAATCATCCAGCCTATTTTTACAGAAATGCAGCGAATGACTGATGTTCCGCGTAAACGGGAATTACTGCGCAATGAGAACAAAATCATTGATGAACAAATCACGGCCCTGACCAAAGGCCTGGAGTACACACGTTCCTTCTCCGGTACAAATCTTTCTAAAGAATCAGCATCAGAACTGAAGACCATACAGAGTACCTGGCAGGATAAGTTGAATGAATTGCAACATCAGCAAAAGATTGTGCAGTTAAAACTGCAGGATCTGACTGAAAAACGTCCCATTGTGAAAAAAATCAGAAATAGCGCCTGGAATTTCATTAAAGGTCGTGGTCTGATTTTAATGCTCGCTTTTCTAGCTTTTTCCGGACTCCTCTCACTCTTCTCTTTTCTGGGTACCTGGGTTGAAAAACACCAGCAGAAAAAGAAACAAGGAATCACAACCTCCTTTCACTGGCGCGTACTTTTTCTTATTTATCAGATTTTCTCACTGCTAATTTCAATTACCACTTTGCTGGTAATCCTGCATTCATCAGGGGACATGGTGCTCTTTGGTCTGGCAATTCTTATCTTGTTTGCCATGATTCTGAGTTTGAGAAGCACGCTTCCTGATTATTTCAAAAAACTGCGTCTTTTTCTTAATGCAGGCCAGGCCCGGGAAGGAGAACGGATTATTTACCAGAATCTCCCCTGGAAAATCAGTAAAATCAGCCTCTATTCCGTCTACTTAACCAATCCGGCGCTCGATAATGGCACCATTCGACTGACCACAGATATTCTGAACAGCATGCTTTCCAGGCCCGTTAAAATGGATGAGATCTGGTTTCCCACAATGCCTGGTGACAGTGTGATTCTCAAAGATGGTCGACTCGCAAAAGTACAACGCCAAACCCCTGAAGCTGTTTACCTGATATGCAATAACAGTGATCTGATCTATGATTCAAGCGAGTTCTTTAAGGATAAAATTACTAATATTACCTATGGATATGGTGTTTCCGTAACCTTTACTTTAAGTCATGAACATTTCTCTCTGGATACTGACGAAGTTACGTCACTCCTGACTCAAGGAATTAAAGCGCAGATCATCGACAAGGAACCGGATCTTGCCAAGGCATTGAAGAGTTTTCGGGTTGATTTTCAAACAATCAATGAAGCCGCTCACATGGTGTTTTCCATTTACTATGCGCTGGGCGCCAATGCTGTCAGTTATTATTCGCTGTTACCCAAACTTACGCAGAAAGCCTGTGTTAAAACAGCTCAGGAGCAGAATTGGATTATGCCCTATTCAAGCATTGTGTTAAGTCATAAATAATCCCACAACAACAAACTGATGCGCTCTTTCTATTTGCCCGGATTCTGTCACTGCTTCCGGGCAAACCGTTAGGGACTTTGTATTAAGTTACTGCATAAAATCGCTGTTTTTTGTTTCCTGCAACATCCAGATTGCGATAAAACTTAGCAAAGCTACCGCACTCAGATAGTATCCAAGCTGATATATCCCACCCTCAAACCGCATAATAAAGGCCGTAATAAAGGGCGCAACTGATCCTCCCAGAATGCCTCCAAGGTTATAAGTCATAGAAGCTCCGGTATAACGAATCTTAGTTGGGAAAATTTCCGGCAAAAAAGCGCCCATAGGCGCAAAATTAAACCCCATCGCAAATAATGCAAATGAAAGATAAAGCAGCGTGGTCGTAAAATCCTTACTGGTTAATGCAGGTCCAAGAAGTATGCCTGCCATAAAAATAATAAAATAACTGAGCAGTAAAATCGGACGACGTCCGAAATGATCAGATAAATAAGCAGAAATTGGTGAGGCCAGAGCCATAAAAATTATCGCAATTGCCAGCATAAGCAAATAATCAATCCGGGCAAAATTACCGGTAATGGTTGTCCCATATTGCAACGAGAAAACTGTAATCAGAAAAAATAACGTATAGCAGGCAACCATACATAATGAACCGAATATCAGCGCTTTTGCATGGTATTGGCACATTTCGATAAAGGGGACATGAACATGCGCTTTTTTTTGTGCCAACCGGGCAAATGCCGGGCTTTCGACAATACTTAAACGCACATAAAGACCAATAAGCACCAGAACTGAACTTAAGATAAAGGGAATACGCCAGCCCCATAAATTAAACTGAGCAGGCGTTAAAAACGTCTCCAGGGCAATAAAAATACCACAAGCTGCAATAAACCCAACAGGCGGCCCAAGCTGAGGAAACATACCAAAGATTGCGCGCTTATCCTGAGGGGCATTTTCAGTGGCCAGAAGTGCCGCACCACCCCATTCGCCACCCAGGCCAAGTCCCTGTCCAAATCGTAACAGGCATAGAATCAGAGGGGCAATAAAGCCTACGGTGTGATAGGTGGGCAGAAATCCAATAAGCGTAGTACTTATCCCCATAATCAGCAGAGAGGCAACCAGTGTTGTTTTTCGGCCAATCCTGTCACCAAAATGTCCAAAAAGCGCCGAACCAACCGGGCGGGCAATAAAAGCCACACCAAAGGTCAGAAACGTCAGCAAAGACTGCGCCTGGGGATTTGATGAAGGGAAAAACAGCGGGCCAATAAACATGGCGGTTGCCAGCCCAAAAATATAAAAATCATAAAACTCAACAGCAGTGCCAACAAAACTGGCCACAGCAACACGTACATAAGAGTTGGTCTTTTCAGGATATACCGATTCATCGGTTTTTGTGCCTGCCTGTTCCGTATAAGTAATTGTATCGTTTGACATAATATTAAATTTTTTAAAGGTAAAAAAGTAGGAGGAAGAACAAGCAAGAATCGTATTGAAAAATAACACCGGGATCAGCCCCGTCTTTGTATCATGTTCATTGGATACACCTTGCCAGTATACGCAAAGATATAGCACAGATAAAACCAAACCAAAAGTACGGATCATCAATTCAGCCGGTTATTTAAATAAAAATTGATAAGACCCTTATTTTTTCTCTTTCTCAGTTATGAAACATATGATAGCCACAGAAACGCTTCAAAAAAATCCAGGCGCCTGCGCATACAGTATGATAATATTCCTCTCATTTTAACCAAACAATATGATAATTAATGCCTGAGCAATCAATAATTACCGTTAAGAACCTTGTTCACCAGTATAAAGGAACATCTTTTCTGGCACTTAAAGATGTGACACTTGATATCCCCCGGGGCATCTGTCTTGGTCTTCTCGGCCCCAATGGGGCGGGTAAAACAACATTGATTTCTTTAATGGCCGGATTGCAGAATGTCCAGCAGGGTTCTATTACCCTGAATGGATGCTTGATTCAAAAACTATCACGCAAAGAAGCACATAAAATTTCAGTGATCCCTCAGGATTTTGCTTTCTACCCACGCCTGTCCGTCTGGGAAAATATGTGTTTTTTTGCCGCACTTTATAAAAAAAAGAAAGCAACTTATCTGGATGAAATCCTGAACAGCGTCGGCTTAATCACCTATAAAAAAACAGCTGCACGCAACTTATCCGGAGGTCTAAAACGGCGACTCAATTTTGCCATTGGTCTCTTAAATGACCCTGCACTGATTTTTATGGATGAGCCAACCGTTGGGGTTGACCCCGAATCACGTCAGTTTATTCTGGATAATGTTTCCAAATTAGTCAGCCAGGGCACTACAGTTATTTATACATCGCATTATCTTTATGAAATAGAGCAGATCTGTCAGAAAGTAGTGATTCTGGATCAAGGCGTAATCCGGTATGAAGGCGCTATCCAGGATGTCCTGCATCATCATGGCGAGGCCAGAATTTTAATGGTGACCGATCAACCAATTGCCTCTGAAGATCTTGCACATTTTAATGCCCAGCCAACCGCTGATCATAAAGGATTAATTATGGCGTCCAGTGAAAACGCAATAACCAGTTTACTGACCTATTTCCAGCATAAAGGTTATACCATTGTCTCACTGAATTATGGATACGGAACACTGGAGGCATTTTATTTAAATCTGCTACGTGAACGACGGGAAGAGCTATGATGATCCAGGCAATTCTTAAAGAGCTGCGTCTTCTCTTTCGGGATATTCATGGTATTGCCATGCTGTTTGTAATGCCCACCGTCTTTATTCTGATTATGTCTTTTGCTCTGAGCGAAGCTGATGAGAGTTATAAAGATGCTAAAGTTGCCCTGGTCAGTGCCTCTGAAAACACGCTGAACGATAGGTTCTATCAGAAAATGGCAGAAGATTATCATACCATCACCCGTTTTACGCCGGACCAGTTAGTTTCACTGCAGGCGTTACTCTCTCAAAAATCATTTGATCTGATCATTATCAATCCTAATGAGCGTTATGATCTTGATTTTACAAAAGATCAGCCCCTTGAAATTCAGACAATTGCCAGCACAGATAAGACACTGATCCTGGGCGTCATGGGTTCTGTTCAAAAAATATATACCCAGCTTAGACTTGATCATTACTTTGAACAATTACCCAAACCGGAACTTCCTGTAATCAATAAAAAAGCTTCAAAAGCCATTCAGAAAAAGCAGGCGCAGGCACGTACTAAAGTTCTAAAATCACAACCAGATCTTGAAGCGATCAATAACTATTTAACCTCGGATCAGATCCATGAAGTTTATCTGGATATCCATAATCGTACCGTTGTCAAACCTGATTCTGTCCAGCAAAGTGTTCCGGCCTGGCTCATTTTTGGCATGTTTTTCATTATGATCCCATTATCCAATGTCATGGCAGAAGAAAGAATTACCAATACGCTTGTCCGTTTGCGTCTTGCAAAGGCCTCACCACTACGCCTTCTTATATCTAAATTCATTCCCTATTTCCTCGTCAACCAGATCCAGCTGGTATGTATGACGCTTCTGGGTACTTTTCTGCTACCCTATCTTGGTATCAAAGGTCTGACACTGGTAGGTCCCTGGTATAACTATTATTTTATTGCTGTAGCCATCAGCTTCTGTGCGTTAGGCTATGGCCTTTTTGTCAGTGTCATTGCTAAAAGTACCGAGCATGCAGTTGTACTTGGCGGTGGGGGAAATATCCTTATGGCGGCCATTGGAGGCATTATGGTACCCAGCTATGTTATGCCTGAAGCCATGCAAACCCTGGCCAAATGTTCTCCCATGTCCTGGGGGCTCAAGGGATTTCATGATCTTTTATTAAATGGGTATTCACTGACTCAGGTACTCGATACCTGGTATGTGCTCATGGCATTTGCCGGAATATTCCTGTTACTCACTTATTGTATTTACCGTCACCAATTAAAAAGGGTTGCATGAGCATCATGGCTGCGACAGAATTAAAACACAAAATTAAACAACTGATTATTGTAGAATCAGAAAAAGAAGCTTTACTGAAAGCCGATGAAATTACCGATGATGAACCACTCTTTGGTAATCAGAGTCGTCTACATCTCGACTCTTTGGATGCGCTGCAAATTTCTGTTGCCCTTAAACAGCACTTTGGCGTCCGGATTCAGGGAGATCGCGCGGCAAGAAAACATATGAAGTCTGTAAATAGTATTGTGGAACTCATCCAGCATAGCCAATCATGACTGTTTACATTCACGGTATTTCGCTTGACTGCGCGTTAGGAGATACCGCCCAAACCAGAAAAGAGCAATTTATCCACCAAACCAGTGAGATCTCCCGGCGATCATTTCACCCCAATGATCCGGATACAGTGTTCGCTTTTTTCCCCACCTTCCCTGCACATAAATTTTCTGAAACCTCATTCCTGATGCTGATTGAACAGCATATTATCCATGCTATAACTCAAGCTGGCTGGTCACTGCATGCCTTAAATACCCTCCCTATTTTTCTGGGCTCAACAGCCTATACCATAAGTTTTGCTGAACAAAGTATTCACGATTATTCAACTGACGGACTGGCAAAACACCTCAGTCAACAGAGTTATTCATTGAATATTGTTGCCGATTACTTTAAACACAAATATCATAATACTCAGGTGATGACTTTTGGTACTGCCTGTACCTCCAGTGCCAATGCGCTTGTATATGCTCAACAAATGCTCAGTACCGCCATGATTGATAAGGCCATTGTTGTAGGCTTTGAACTTGCCAGCATGATCACGCTCTACGGTTTTCATGCGCTGGATCTTTTTGAAGATCACCACTATGCACCTTTTACAGAAGAGTCTGCCGGATTAATTCTCGGTGAAGGAATCGGTGTCCTGGCATTGGGCACACAGCCCGCAGACAAGAGGATTGTCCTTGCAGGGGCACATACTCAGTGTGACCCTTATAATATTGTCACCACTGTCCCCGATGGCCGTATGGTCTATGAAACTATGGCCCATGCTTTAGAGAATGCCGCTATTTCCAGCCAATCTATCCGAGCAATTAAAGCACATGCCACAGGCAGTCCTCTGAATGATCAGGCAGAACATCAGGCAATAGCCAGACTCTGTCCTGATCGTCCGATTATTCTCTTTAAACCGTACATAGGCCACACTCTGGGCGCCTGCGGTGCTCTGGAATGTGCGTTACTGGTAGAATGTATCGATCATGGGTTCTTTCCAGCGCTGCCTGTAACCTATGCACAGCATACCATGCTGTCTTCAGCAATGATGACCGCACCACATCCTGTTCAGGAAGGCTACTATCTCCTTAACTATCTCGGTTTTGGCGGCAATAACGTATCTCTGGTTCTGGGATATAACGTATGATCCACATTGAACAAACCTTTCAGCAAATCTATGATACCTATCTGAGTGATCATGATTTAAAACAGATCCTTAAAGAACAGCATGATTTTATTGCTCGTCGAATGAATCGGCTGACACTCCTTGGATTACTTGGTGCCCTTAATTTTACCCTTCCGAAACGTTCAGGCATCTATCTTTCTTCAAGTTTTGGCTCTCCGAGTACCATGCAGGCCTTGTTAATGCAGGCTCTGAGTGATCACAGCTCCCATCCTTTTGGCTTTATCAACAGTATTCATAACGCCCCAACCTTTCATATTGCGCAAACCCTTAACACATCTGGACCTAATATTTTTTTAAGTTCAGATAGCCAGACACAGACCTGGGTACAACCGCTATTTCTTGCCTTACTGGATTATTTATCCGGAAAAATCGATGCCGCGCTGATCGGATGGGTCCATGAACACAAACCCAATCAGCCGCATTTTATTGCTGAAGGGGTTCATTTTCTTAAACTGTCAAAAAATAAAAGCAATTGCCGTCTTTCCCTTCAACAAGCAGATGCAGATTTTTATAGAGCAGATCAAAATATTATGCCATCGGATCAATATTATTATGCACAGATCCAACAGTTCTTAGCACAACTGGATCAATCTGTTCCTTTCTCCCTGACGCTGCCTGCGTTTATCAATGGCTATCAGATTCAGATTGAAAAAACAGCATAGTACCCGCGGGTACTATTCAGGCTGCAGACATGCTTTTTCGCTGATAAAGAACACCGATCCCATAACCAAGAACAAACAGTACCACCGCTGGAATAACCCATTCCATATCGGACTCATGGAAATAGAACCATTGAAGAAATCGCTCAATGAATACGGCAAAAGCCTGATCAGGAATCCGGGTTTTTAGTACTGAAAGCACACTTAAAGTCAATGTGGCGTAAACAGGCAGCTTAATTGCCAGATCGGGAACACCACGCAAGAATTTATCCAGAAATACCAGAACAATTAAAACGATGGTGACCGGGTAGACAATCATCAACGTGGGTACCGCCCCCTTAATGATCTGATCGAGGCCTTGATTTGAAAGAACAAAGCTGATGATTGTAAAAATAATTGCATAAGTCCGGTAGGAAAATCTTGGCATCAGTTCCTGAAAATAGCTACTCACTGCGACCACAAGGCCAATAGCGGTAGTCAGGCAAGCAAGCATAACAATCACACCCAGAAGGAATTTACCTCCTGCTCCATATGCCATTGTGGCAACATTGGAAAGAATGAAGACACCTCGGTCCTGGTTTTGTGCTGCAAATGCTACCGGATCAATTGGATAGTGATTCCCAACCCAACCTAATGAAAGATAAATCAACCCGAGACAAGCGCCTGCAATCACTGCGGCAATAGACGCATATTTAAAAATCTCTTTACGATCACTTAAGCCCGAAGCACGGACAGCAGTAAGTACAATAAATGAAAAAGCCACGGCGGCAATCGTATCCATGGTTTGATATCCTTCGAAAAAACCACGAACAAAGGGGTGTGATTGATATATGGCATCAACCTGTAACTGCGGTGTATTCAAAATAAAATAAGCACGAAGAATTAAACAGATCATTGAAACCAACAGCATGGGAGTCAATATCGCCCCCACACGATCAACAATCTTGGAAGGATTAACACTCAGAAAGAAAACAGCCGCAAAATAAATAATAGAAAAGATAAACAGCAGGAATTGAAATAAAATTGTCTGCGCTGTAATCGCCGAGGATGCCAGAAATGTTGTCTTAATTTTCTCAGCAACAGGTAAGAAAATGGAGTGGTCAAGATCAATAAACGAAAGCGTGCTCATTTCAAAAGCAACCGTCGCTGTTCTTGGAATGGCAAAAAATGGTCCAATCGTTAAATAAATAACAATCATAAAAATAACCGCAAACCAAGGGCTAACACGTCTCATTTCCGTTCGAAAACCTTCATCAGAAAACGATCCGGCAATCACACCAATTAATGGTAAACCTACCCCGGTAACAATAAAACCAATAATAGCTGGCCAAAAATTTGTGCCACTGAGCCAGCCTACATTCGGTGGAAATATCAGGTTACCTGCACCAAAAAACATGGCAAACAACATAAAACCAATCGCAATCGTTCTTTTTATCATACAAAATCTCATTACTAAAAGTGAATTGTAATGATGCTATCTTTTTTAAGGTTTGCAAAAACTTATACAGTAATCGACTGTTTTAGCAATATAGCACCCGATCTTCTAAATCGAAAAAAGTAAATACCATGTTATCAGCAATTACACAAGCCAAACACCTGGACAACTTGATTATGCATTATAAAAATCCTGATAAAGTATTCTGCTAATAATGCGGCGGCCGCTCGATTCCAGGCTGAACACTCCCTTCACGCGCCAATGCATTAAATTTTTCTGAGAGTCCAAGCAGATGATGTTTAAGGAGATCCAACTCTTTTTGCTGCTCAATAATCCGGCTGTTGAGAGTTTCTATTGTAAATTCCTGAAATGCGTCCCGGCTTTCCAGTTCTTCAATCCGAGCGGTCAAGCTCTTTATTAGCTCATTGGTCATATTTTTCGTTTCAGCAGTGTCTTAAAAAATCTATATTTCTTTTTTATTTCCCGAATAACATCATGATTTTTTCTGAGGTTATCTTCAGGTTTATACAGATATTGCTCAACTTTCCACATCAGTTCCTGCAATACCTTATCTTCAATCGGCTTCAAATGAGGCTTAGCCAACTGAACAAGCTCCCTTGGAGCCACACCATCTGAAAGCACAACACCTCTATTTTCAACCAGTAACTGCTGGCATTCACGATAAAATTTTGATAAATCGAATCTAAAATTCTGCCAGGGCTTAAGGAAAATCAGTGCAAAACTGAAAAAACCGATTACCATTACCGCTATCGTTGCATGAAGCAGCGTTCGCCATGAGAAATTGGTCCAGAACTTTTCAAATAAACCGGTCTGTACATCGCTCTGATACCCTAAGATTAATTTTGCCCATTGATATTCAAGAATCTCTTTAAAATACACCAGAGTTTCACTCAATGACCCAAACACTCCGCCCTTTCCACCTGATAAACTCTGACTTTCTTCACTGCTCAGTGACCCTAGCAACCCATTCTCAATCCGCTCCGGTGCAATCGCACCTGTCGGATCCACACGTATCCAGCCTTCATCTTTTACCCAGTATTCAACCCAGGCATGAGCTTCAGTACTGCGAACCTGAACCCGCATCGAAGCAGGATTAATCTCACCACCCAAGTATCCGATCACAACTCTGGAAGGAATGTTTGCTACCCGCAGCATAAACGTCAATGCACTGGCATAATGCTCACAAAAACCCTGTTTGGTTGTAAAGAAAAAATCATCAACCGAATGTTCACCCAATAATGGCGGCTCTAGTGTGTAATAAAAATCATTGGTACGGAAGTAAGTCATGATCGCAGCAACCAATTGCTCGGGCTCAGGGTATTTCGCGCTCATTTCCTGAACCCAGGCACGTGTTCGATTATTCCCATTCGCGGGAACCGAACGCAGCAAATCCATTTTACGTTGGAAATGGTATAAATTTTCCTCCTTAACTGCTTGAGGAAAATAACGCAAATCATACCGAATTTTCGTCGTAATTGGACGACTATATTCAATCCGAAAATCTGTATAAAATCTGAAATCGTCTGAATAAGCATTGATGAGTTCAGAAATATCCAGTGTAGCCAGATAATACGCATTAGTTGGGTCATAGATAATGCTGTAGGCTTGCGGTGCCAATGGCCCATTTACAGGTTGATAATGAGATTTCCGTTGTACACTTTCAGCATAACGAGACTGTTTCCATGATCGCCCATCAAAAGTATCAAGCGTCAGCACACGCCAGTATAAATCCCGATATCTTGGCACATAATCAGTAAATTCAGCCCAAAACATATGCATATTATCCTGAACCAGCTTGGATATATCTCCAGGTGTCATTGAGTCAGAAATACCCGTCTGCCGCATATTTTCGACATCCTGCTTGGCAAAAGACATGAATGAGGGTAAACGTGGAAAAAATATAAACAGCGCTGCCATCAGTGGAACAGCCATGAAAATCATTTTCAATACATTGATAATCATCATTTTATTTGAAAAATGCTCAAAATTACTCTGTTGCAACCCAAGTGCACCACAAGTAATGGCAACAAAACAGCTGAGACTATAAATTGCCAGAAAAACGTTACTACTATAAAGATAGGTGATTGCTATCGCAAAATAACCGAGCAGCACAAGAATCCAGCCATCACGAACTGTTCGTGCTTCAATAAACTTGAGCGAATACAGGACCATAAGCAAAATACTGCAGCCCAATGTTGTAAAAAAATTTCCATAGGACAAAAGCATCCCAGTCAGAAGAAAAAGAATAATCAATAATTTCATCAGCTGACCCGGATACTGCGCGCGCGCTTTATAGATCAAAACACGCCAAGTCAGACAGCTAATAAATACCGGAATAATCCATAGGGGCAGATAAGTAACTAATTGTGGAATAACCGTCAGAATATAAGCAATCAGAAACCAGGTAATACTGCTTCTTGGAAGATCTCGTTCTGCGACAGGGGTCATTAACTCCATGATTACATTCCAAATAAGGCCAATGCTTCAAGGCATTGTGCTAAATGAGCAGGACCCTGCGCAGGAACAATTTCCCGTGCACCCAGCTTTAAACCAAACACCTTCTTTTCGTCATTAAACTTTAACACCCAAAAACATAGATTCGATAATCGTTTTTCCACATTACCCGGGAGCTTATCATAATCAAGCCATAACTCGGATTGTGCCTGACCTGTAAACTCTTTGATGAATAATCCGTGCCCTTTTGCATAGGCATTCCATGAGATTCTGCTAATTGAATCACCCATTTGATAAGTTTTAAGTCCATCAAAATTTTCTACACCACTGATACGCACATCACTTTCTGCCTCAATCTCATCAGTAAAATTTTGAATGACTCCCGCTGGCAATTCTGATTCCAGTGGATTAGGATAACATAACGTTTCCTGATCGAGATCGATATAACTCCAGGCGCGCAAAATGCCTAATGGATAGGTGGTTTCTATCCGAAAGCGCGGCAATCGGATACGTCCTCGCTGTTTCCCCGTAACAAATAATGAAGTGGTGTGATTTGCCTTTTCAAGACAATCAGCGTGTGTGATTGACTCTTTAGTCAACAACCAAATTGCACGATGCTCATGACCCAAGCTTTCCAGAATCACTGGAAATTCAGCCCGCATCCCGCAAAAAACCGGCTCTACAATGCCTGCACGCACATGAATACCTACCAGGTTTAACCAGGTTTTAAAAATGACTATGATAAAAAGAGAAATCATCCAGAAACACAGGATATACACCTGCGAATTCTGAAAATTTATTGCAAGCAATAACAAAGCAGCACAACAGACAAGATATAAAAAACCAAACTTCGATGGAAAAATATATACTTGATTCTGTTTTAAGGTAATAGAATGACTTGCCGGAATGCTTTTATTGATCCAGCTTTGATAAAGCTTATCAATTCTAGAGCGCAGGGACATTATTCAACAACCACACAATAAGATCATTAGCTGTTTTATTAGTCAGATGCTGTGAGCTCCGCAATCGATGAGCACAAACACTGGGAAGAACCGCTTTAACATCTTCCGGGATAAGATAATCACGTCCTTCAATATAAGCAAATGCACGTGCTGCAGCTAATAAAGCAACACTACCCCGTGGAGATAAGCCAATGGTAAAATGACTATCAGAGCGCGTCGCTTCCGAAATTCTCAAAATATAGTCTAAAATTGCGTCCGAAGCATGCGTTTCATCAATTTTTTTCTGGATCAATGAGAGCTCCTCTCTTGAAACCAATGCGCCCATCTGATGATAATTCTGATTCAAATGCTCCCCTTTAAGAATCCTTAATTCAGCCTCTTTAGAAGGGTAACCCAGTGATATACACATGAGAAAACGATCTAGCTGTGATTCAGGCAAAGGATAAGTACCACTTCCTGTAGTGTTGGGATTCTGCGTGGCAATCACAAAAAAATGCTCGGGCAAACGATAGGTTGTCCGGTTGATCGTTACCTGGCGTTCTCCCATTGCTTCAAGCAAGGCACTCTGACTTTTCGGGGTTGTCCTGTTGATTTCATCAGCGAGCAGCAGTTCAGTAAAAATCGGACCTTTATGTAATCTGAATTTTTGTGTTTCAGCATCAAAAATTGTTCCGCCAATGATATCGCCAGGAAGCAAGTCTGATGTAAACTGAATTCGCTGATATTCAAGACCAAAAACACGGGCTAATGCGTGTGCTAAAGTAGTTTTGCCCATACCCGGAAGATCTTCCAGCAGTAAATGTCCTCTTGCAAGCAGACAGGCCAGACTCAAACGAATCTGTGTATTCTTTCCAAAAACTGCACGCTCTAAAGTTCCAATGATTTCTGAAATTTTTGGATAGCTCATTCATGTTCT
>JARJEC010161983.1:0-27085 GCA_030264575.1 Tachinus sp. AB-2021 | reverse complement strand
TCAAAATTGTTTCTTTTTGTTGTTTCGAAATAAAAATATTATGTAAAAATACAAGTTTTTTATAATCTGTACAAAACGCGCATTTTTGTTTTAATTTATTTGTTTAATGTCTTGTTAAAACTTGATACAAAATTTTTTTTTTTGTAAAAAGAAACAGTTTATGACATTTTATTTATATTTAGAAATAATTAATAAAATAATAATTTTATTTAATTTTTTTACCGGTGCCAGACCTCATTTTTTTATATGGGCTAATTTTGCAATTTTTCTTGAAGTTGAAAAAAGGCGATAATCGACCGAAAAGGCGATAATCGACCGAAGCCAGTTTTGTAATTTAGGGCTAGGGCATTCACAAAAGTATATTCGGAATAAATTTCATACCACTCAGTTCATTGTGATCAATTTAAAAAGTTTAAATAGCAGCCAGATCAATTTTAAAATATAACAAATTTGTAATGCAACGGGTATATTTTGATTAATTTGTTTGTACCTTATTTGTCATTTTTATTTGAAATTTTAATGTTTGTTTAATTTGTGTTTACTTTTTCTACATTACAATACAATGTTGGTTGATTTTTGGTTTGACTATATTTTTATTATATTTTACTTTTAATTCCTTTGCTAAACGAGAAACTACACATTTTTCTAGTTTACATCCATCCATTTTTTATAATTAATTGATGATTTCAATATAAATCCAAAGAAATCCCACCACCTGTAATAATTTCTGACAAACTCCAACTTTTTCAAAATATACACTCCCCCACTTTCATTAAGAACGATAATCAAAGCACAACACCAGATATATTCGTATGCTCGCCCAATATTAAGACTTTTATTCAGTCAGTTAATGTTATCCCTGACCTCTGTTGAGATCATTTTGCGATTACTTTTGAAATTAATGTACAACTAGTAACTGTTACTAACAAAATATAGACACAACGTCAAATGAAAACACATAATATAATCCCAATTAAAAAGAAGAATAAACCTGACGATCAACCCACATCTTGTAGAACAATTGCCCTTTTACCATGTTTTGCCATTATCAAAATACTAAATACAATTATAAAAAACCGACTAAACTACATAATTGAAACAGATCAATTACTACCTAAAAATAGTTATGGATTCCGACAAAACAGAAGTACAACAGATGCCTTATACCACTTCTTTACCGATCATAGGAATACATATTATAAACATGAAATCACGTCAGCAACTTTTATAGATATAAACCAATACGATCACGTGCCACATTCCAACGCTCACTAAAATACTAGTAAAGCTAAGCATACCACCTCTATTCATAAAACACATTCAATCATTCCTAAAAAAGCAGGATATACACCATGACATCAAACAGTCACAAAATCACCCGAATATGTAACATTATGCTACTGCAAGGTTCAATACTAAGCCCTATCCTTTTTAATATATACACTAGCGAAATATTGACAAATTTCAACATTAACATAATACAATATGCAGACGACATAATGATTTACACAAGCAACTCACAAATAAGCAAAAACACAACTAAACTTTAAATCAACTTAGAAATACTCAAAAACTTACTACACGAACTTTATCTAGACATAAACCCAAGCAAATGTACGCTTTAGCAGAAAACATGACATACCAGATCACTGAACAGTAGAATTAAACGAAACAGAAATACCAGTAGTAGAAGATCACAAATTTCTGGGCATATGGCTTGACTGAATTTTAACAAACACATAAAAGAAGCAGTAGATAAAGTAAACAAAGACACAAATATACTGAAAGCTCTTACATCAACAAAAATAGGCACTAAACAAGAATCGATGCTAAACATTTACAAAACGTTAAGAAAACCAAAAATACATTACGCCCTACTCATATATGCAAACAGCCTGCCAAAGGCACAACCGTAAAGTCTACAAACAATACAACACTGCTGGCTCAGAATATGTCTAGGAGCTCTCAACTCAACACCAATTGACGCTTTACTCAGCGAATCCGGAGAACTTTCAATTCAATTGCAAATAGAACTAAAATAGTCACATATCTCTCAAACATAACAATTCATCAACATTTAAAAAATAATTTAGAGCTCCTTATAAAACGCTGTAACCACGTTTAGTGGAAAAACAAAACAAAACCAATAGCATATCAAGAAACAAAACTACAAAAACTCACGTGTTTCAACCAACCTTGTTGTACATCAGATTCCCTTACTAGTAACCCAATCAAAATTTATACCAATATTTCTACCATTACATCAAAATCCATAAAGAAAATTCTTCTCAAAACAGAAACTATCCAGCACATAGAAGAAACACTGCCGCAAGAAAATTGCTGATTCAAAAATACAAACGATAGCTTCAATGACAACCGCAGCACTAATCGAAATCGACCTTGCTCTACACCTTATAATAAATAATCTCACAAACCTTAAAAAAATCTTACATTTTCCTCAAAAAACAAGCTTAAGCACGGGAAAAATCTACACTACTATAGAAGATCTAATAAACCACTGACATGATATAACACTGCAATGGATAAAAAGCTGCTCCAACAGAAATGGAAATGATCTAGCCGACCACGCCGATAACAACGTATCCAGTCAATCACAAACATCAATAATCCCCACTAGGACTACAAACAACAATTAACAAAAGAAATACAAGAAGAATGGACAAACATATACAATGAAAACACAGAAACTGGAAGAATTTATAAGAAAATCTAACAGGTACCAACCCGTAAACCATGGTTGACTAACCTCATCCTATCACGAAGTACAACAAAAAAAATATCGAACGGTCCACGGATTCACAGCAGATAAACATCACACATTTAAACAGAAGGATACTAGCAGGCAAACGTTACTTACAAAAACCAAGAAACAAACAGTAACTTAATGTCATGTATGTAGAAAATCAAAAATAAAAAATAAAAACTGGAGAATTAAAAACGTTGAAAACATTTAATCGGATGTACTTTCATGAGTTATCAAATTTACAAACACATGTCCACTCTTGTGAGGATATGAAATTCGTTGCCAACCACATAAAACAAAAAAATATAAATCCGAATGCTATGTCAGAATGTTTATATGAGTCCTCCATAAATACAAATGATTTCAATTGTAAAATATCAGAAATATTTAAAAAACGTATTTTTAATTAACTATTATTATGAAATTAAGCTTAAAAACGTTTTTAATGTTTTTTTTATAGCAAAATTCTATTAAAATTAAAGTTAGTTCTAACAGAATTCAGCGAAACGTCAGTTGTCAAATATAACCTAAATTTACTTTACCTAAATTTATAATAATTAAACTTTTCTAAATTGTAGATTTATAATTAAAAGATACAGCATCTACAATTGGTACAAAAGCCAGAAATCCTAAATATCAATTATAATTATGTATAAATATAAATATTGTAGGTGTGACATATACACTTTTAAACTTCAAATTTAACCCACAAAATAAAAACAAAGAACATGATAGATAAGTATCAAAAGTATCATATCGTACTCAGACGTTTGGAGCACTCACCTACGGCGGGCTGCAGACTCGTCCACACTCGTACAAAATATTATATCTTTATTATCACATTATGTTTCATATATTTTAAATGAACTTTTCTAATTATAGTTATATAAATATTTAATTATTATATATTTCATTTTTTTTAATTTCTGGTTGATAAAATATATTATAATATAATATGATAGTCCTTTATCACATTGACCTTCGATAATAATTAACAAATTTAGGAATTGACACATGAAGTATCAATTTCTAAATGTTTTCCTTTTTTAATAAATAAATTAAGATAATGTTGATTTTATTTTATAATATAATTCATTGAAGTGACCGCAGCTATGTGCTAATCGACGATTCTGAATAATAAAACAGTTTACTTGGTTTTTTTAAACTCGATTTCAAATTATTATCTTAAATAATTTGCTACAGTATATTATGAACGATACAAGTTATACAGTGATACCGGATACGTGTAACAAAATTTTGTGTTTAACTTTTAAATTATAGTACGATGATATTTATTTAAACTAATTTTACAAACAGTATACAATTTTATAAACTGTGCAACATGTGTTATATAATACTTAAGTTAGATAATACTATTTTGATTTTTGCCGGTTTTAGCTTTTTAGCCATAGTCGGTTGGTCAACAACTTTGTATGTAAAGGTAAAGTATAGGCAATTTTGTGACCACACACATCAACTTTGTTTTACTCACTAACGATAGTTGCAAAACTACTTGAAATAAAATTTAAATAAGCAACAAAAGTTATTCTATCTTCTAATATTAAAAACATATATAATTTCTTAAGATGTTGTTTGTTTTGTTTTTGATTTTTGTTTATTTAAATTCCACATCGGTAAAACGTCACGTTGTAACTCTCAAAATAAAATCATCAGCTTTTTATTAAATTGAACGAGATGTTCCTTATATTTTAAGTGTGTATACCTTCTATATTATAGTTAATAGAATTTTTACCAGAATGAAATACAAGGTACAACACTTCCAATTTTATAAAAATCTAATCAATTTATAATTTTATATAATAAATAATAGCATAATATAAGATTATAAACCCTTTAGCAAACGAAATAAATTAAAATATAAAATGTAAGCAAAATATTTCACAATAGTTAGATTTAATAATAATTTTCAGTAAATTTGTAAAAACAATATTAAAATATAAACATGCAATTAAAATGAAATTGTAATAATGAGTATAATATCTATATTTTGTCATATTTCTGATTTTTTAAAAATATTTTACTTAATTTGCAGCGCTTAGAAACAATATTGAAGATTTTTGCGCATTTAGTCATGAGTGTCTGTGCAAACAGATTCAGGTATAAGATTATTGATTAATAAAAATATATTAAATTTAAATAATTAAATGTACATAAATAAATAATTCAGTTATTGTTACCTTTACGCCATTGCTGAGCAGCTCTTTCACTAGCTGCAAACCAATGCCACCAGCGCCACCGGTAACTAATGCTACTTTTCCGTTACAATCGAATACCATTGTTAGTGTGGGTGTTTTAATCGCTGAACCAAATTGCAGCAAATGGCAATTATCAGAATTGCCGCTGTTTATATACTTTCTTATTATCAACATTTCTGCGCAGTATTTCATTTAGCCAAATTGATAACAATGTTGATATTATGCGAAAAATGCGATTTAAACTTAATTATTTAATAATATTAATAACAAAAATTAATTATTCAATAATTAATTAAAATAATTTTATTATGTAATTTGTTAGTTTTTTGTGACTGTTTTCTTAGTCAACATTTATGTCCTAAATGGTCAATAAAAATTATATTGGTAGGTGAGGAAATTAATTTGGTTTCTAACAATTAAAATGCGGATTTATAGATCTGTAAATATGCAGTTTATGTTGTTTTTATGCAATTAATACTAGTTAGAATATGCTTTCACAAATGGGAGTTTGTCAAAATATGTTTTTTTATTATGTTCGGTTAAAAACAACTTCTACATTTTTTTCTTACATATTTTATTGGTATACATTTTTATATAAGATACAATATATTAAATTAATAATCAGATATCTCTACAATAAATAGCTAATGTTTTGTTTATATTATCATCTTAATTAAGCCTTTTGTCTCTAAGAACGTATTTGTACAATCGCTCGACATCACATTACGCAAGTGTTGCGTATCATAGATGCCCATGTTTTTCCTTTAAAATATTAGCAATATTATTTATTTATTAACCCCGTAAATTTGTCTGATGCTGGTCATACAAGCTCAATTATAATTAGTAACAGTTAAACTTGAACACCTTTTTGCAACCCTTTCTTTTATTGCTTGATATTTTGGAGGAAATGGAAAAATTAAGCAAGATAAACGTGGTTTATTTTTTTCAACTGAAATAATCTTGAACTACCACACAACTCGGTCAAGTATACTTGAATACACGCTGTTTGATCAAATCTGCAAATTTTCTCTTCATTTTTTGGCGAAAATTACGCAAGTTTTTTATTTTTTAAATAAATTAAATTAAGAATTTTTATTATTTTTTTAATATCTAGTATTTAATTTTAAAAAAGTGTTTGTTTATTCTTATTTCATAAAACATTTTTTTTTGCTAGGTAAGCTGGCGATAATATATTTATAACTTGCAATTTACATTTTTTTGTTTTTAATAGATTTATAGATTATGGGTTGTCATAAATAGGGGGTTCTATTATTAATCATACATAATCGCAAAGCATCTGGCACTCATTAGCCATTTATTATTTATTAAATCTACAATAAATCAATTGATAAAACCAACATCAATAACAAAATTACATTGTTTAACAAATCTACTTGCAAAAATTTCACATGCTTATACGTTTTTGTTTAATATTTATTTTATTTAAAATGGTATTCAATAATAATATATTAAGCGCAACCTTTTTGATAATTTTCATATCGAAAAGATTGCTCGAAAAATATAATTTCGAAAATTTTCAATGCTCTTAATATATTACTATTGACTATTTCCGGAGTTTTGCTCGATTAAGTTTGTTAAAATTAATTAATTAAAATGTGTAAACATTGATGGAATTATGCATCTGGCACTAACAGATTTTAATTAATTTTTTAACTTTCATTTGTTTATATTGATTGCGTAATTGCTGTAATTCTTGCACAAGTGCAATTTTTACTGTAATTCTTGCACAAATGCATTTTTACTGTAATTTTTATACAACTGCAAGTTTTACTGTAATACTTGCACAAGTGCAATTTTTGTTACTTTAATCTGATTTGTTAAAAAATTAAAAATTGCTTGATGTGATTGGTTTGTAATTATAGAGGAAAATAGTATTGTCAAGTGGTTAATGTAGTGATAAAGTACGGTTGCTAACATACTATATATTTGACATATAAAAACAACACTTGTTTAAGTTTAATTTCTGGGATTTTTTTAATTTGCGGCAAAATTCCCAAATGTTAACTCTGGTCTTGGTAATTAGTTTCAAAAGAGGATAGAAATAATGCATTACTAGGAAGAAAAAGTTTTGTGTCACAGGACAAAATTTAATTGTAAATAGAAAAATGGAAAATACTGTGTTCAATATTTTATTGTATAAAACAACAAATTCTGATATATTAAAATAACTACATGATATACATTTTTTTGTATGTATCGACATTTTCTTATAATATTTGAAGATTGTTTTAAATTCTGAATTGCAATATTTTGCAAGCATGTCACCATTAGTTTATGCTATTTTTACATATTTTACAATAATCTGCAGGAACAATTTAGTAACAATTTCTAATTCATACTATAAATATAAATAAAATATTTTAATTTCAGTTTTGTTTATTATTTTTTATTTTATGAATCTTATTTAAAATATATATGCTATCGTGTTTTACAAAAGAAACGAAAATTTATAAAATTTTACGTTGCAGTATATTTTCTGAAGATATTGCAAACCTTTTTGACATTTTTACATTAAATTTTTAGAAATAAAATTAACACTTTACGACATTATTTTTAACATTTCATAATATATATTGCCTCCACTTATGAATAATTTGGCCAACTATAATTTTGTCTTTAGTCATTGTAATTAATATTTTCTATAGGTATGAACTCTTTCAATTGTTACTTTGTACTACTCAAAACGAAAATCAATTACTCTGGCAGAATTGTTACTCAATTTCTTGTTGTACTTAAGAATGGCTGCAGAAGTTAATATGGTACTTTAAGAAGTGTGAAACAAAGTAACGCTAGCAAGAGAAGCTCAATGCCTGTTAAATCTAAAGCATATTGGAAAAAACATAGAAGCTTTGTAAAACAAATCAAATTTATAATGTTAGTAAAATCACAGTGCAGTGTTTTAGGAAATATTTGCTATCAACTCATTATGGACAAAATATTCTATGCCTTAAAAAAGTTGGCTGTGAAAAAATAAATGAAAAAAAAAGTTTCTGAAACTTGAAATATTACAAAAATATATATTCAGAAATTATTAGCTTTAGATTTTATGACTTTTGTTACAGTAGTAAGTGCTATAATTTTGCATCCAGTTGAAACAATATTTTTAGATATTTTGGTAAATGAAATTTTTGTAATATGCCGCCGTGACGAATTTTTGAAGTTAAAAATAAACGATATGAAAGCCGCTGATACGAGTATTTAGATCAATATAAGAACGGTTAAATAGGAAGTTTTGTAAAATTAAACAAAGTGACATTAATGCTGTAAAAATTATAATTATCGTTGCGTTTTAATAATCTTAAATAGTTGATTTTTTCTAAATTATTGTAACAATAAAAAGTGCACTTTCACTAAACACTAAAATCCGTCCAATGATATAACTTGCTCATTTTTCATCAAAGTGTTTTATATGATACATAGATTTAAGGAAAATTTAACTTTCCATCATCTCCTACAAAGCATTTATTATTTTAAAAAAACGATAGTAATATTTTTAATTTTAAACGGCAACTGCCATTTATTATATTTTATTTAAGTTGCGCACATTTTTCTGATTTCAAAAAACATACATTGCGAAAAGGAATAAAATAATTAGAAAATACATTTTTAATAAAGCACGTAGAATTGGCCATGAAATACAAAATAATATACAAAAGTCAAGTATGACATATCTTTAAATTAAATTTAATTATTCTAATACATTTTAGATATCAGGAAAGCTGTAAAACTCAAAATTTTAAAATATACCAAAAAATGTAGTTCTAGTACTTGTAATACACACACTAGAAGTAATATCTTTAATTAATTAAATTGGTTATTTGGGAACATGACCTTTTTTGTTATATAAAATTTTACTGCTATTATGAAATATGCCTGCTTACTACGATCCTTTGTAGTAATAAATAAATATTTTCGTCTCCTTTAAATAGGAAATTACTTTTAAAAATTACTAATTATTAAATGTCAACGTCAATGTCATAATTTTATCCGTCTTATTTACGCTCAGCCATCCTGCCACTCCCCCGAAATATTCCTAATTTCCCTTCTGCTTTTTCGGACTCACACATCAATGTAAAAGTTTCAAACTTCAAAAATTGTATTTAAAATTATCTAAAAAGTATTTACATGTACATTTAAAGGTATGTAATGTTTGACGTTTGAATTTTATTTAGTGTTTCATAGCCGAATTTTATTTTTCTAAAAATGTTTGTTATGTGAGGTCATACTTATTACACATATTTGAAATCAGAAAAAAAACGAGCTCTATTCAAATAAAATATAAAAATGTTGTATAATATATAAAAAATGAATTAAATTTCATCTAATTTCATGGATCATACAAAATAATTAGATAATAAAAATAAACGACTTATAGTATTGAACGGATTTTAGTATCCACATCGTATATTGTTATAAAACAGTTTTCTTTAAGTGAAATATGATGTTAGTTTTGCCGTATTTTATACCAAAATAATAGTTAAATCTATGAGTGCAGTTTATACATTTTTTTTTGACAGAAATAGAAAAGTTTTAAAAGTATTCGTAATAGGTTTTCCGGGAAGAGAGAAAAGAGACAGTTGTGTTTAACCAAACAAGAATGATTTAAGTATATTAAAGAACAAACAATTCAACATTAAATGTTAAGTGGTAAAATAAAACAGCGAGAACAGAACGATATATAACTGTACAAACATATAAGTTAACCTAAAAGTAAAATAAATAAATTACACTCGAAATTTGAGAAAGATACAAATGCGCTACAAAAGAAGATCAAACAAGTTCCGCGTAGTGCGTTAGCTGGTAGACGGATGTTTCGTGGTTTGAGTCCAAGCCGAGTATAAATATTTTTTCTGCTACCAACCATCCATATTCATAGTAACTTGTATTGTAAGTTGTGCATAAGGTTTTGTTTGTCAAATTTACCTTGAGAACGGAACGTAAGTAATTTACTTACATTCCCAGGACTATAATGAAACGTCATAATGAATATATGGTTGATGAGTCGTCTAGACACACCAGTCACTTTCTGAAGCCAGTAAAAGAACTACCTTGCATGTGTTATTGAGTATATTACTTGTAAATATGTAAATAATTACATATGAAAATAATAAAAATTGAATAAATTTGGATAATTGACAAAAATCATACGAGTTTTGCTTTAGAAACATCAGTTTTAGCTGTCACTTCAGATTATATAGATTATTGATATTAGATTAGTTTTGGCATAATTTTAGTAACCGAAAAAATATAATAAGCTACTCGGAACGTAGTACGTACATAAACATCGTCTTTGGCAGACACTATAAGTCTCGGTTCCTCGGGTTAATATTATTGCCCAAAGGTAAAAGAGTTGCACAGTAATAAATAAATCAACAAGCAACACTGTTCAAATTATTGAATTATATAGTACTGATAAAGATAGCGCTTTACTTATGGCAAATTTATGGAACTGATTTAGCATTCGTAATAAATTTAGATTTAACATTAACGAGTTAAATACTAGAGTTGTCATATAACCATTTACGGCCAATAGGCCGTGGCTTTGAGATTTGGTCTCGAAAGTTCGTAATATTGAACTTTGGCTAAATCCTTAAATTCTGTAGTTATACGCATGCGTTATGTGGGCGGGCAGCTGGAGCATGTATTAACGTCAAAAGTCGGAAACGATTCGGTGAGGAGCGGTGTTATGATCATGTGGCGTCGATCTATGTGTACACTATACCATAATAAATATGGTGTAAATGGTGTTAAAATAAATATTGTCTATTTGCAAATGGCTAAAGTGAATTTGGTTTAAAAACATGTGTTGGGTGTAAGATAAACGAACGCAGCGAAATCTGACACAAGCGTACGTTCAGACGCGCATGCGTAAATCCTTAAATTTATATTTAAATTCGTTGCATCAATGCATCACGTCTATATATAAAGTTATATTTAATATTAAATTTATGTTAAATGCTAAATTGGATAAATTTAGCATTACTTTAAAAATAATATTTAGGAAAGAAAGGGAAGGCATAAGATAGAAGAGTGGAAATGCGTGCATTTTAAGGAGGTTAAAACTTTAAAATATTTAGGTAATGTGTTTAGAACAAATAACGGAGAATAAGAAAGATAATAAAATATTGGCACAAGCATGGAGATATGATATAGGGGATAATGTAAACTTTTACAAGTATTTTATTTTAGTTTGTAACCTGACTACATTTAGGTTATGGGTTGTAGGAAATATATATTTCTGGATGCTGTTTTTATTTTTTTATTATTTTTTTTACCATGCCGATTTTGCTATTTCTGGCCTCGTCAGTGGCCTTTCTACAATTATTTATAGATGTAATGTAATTCTTTTTTTTTTGTCGTGAATAGTTATTACATTCACTAATGGTCGTGTAGAAAATACAAGTCTGTTACTTGGTTTGAATAAAAATTTGATCTACTCGTGGTTCTTTACGGTCGCTAAGAGCTCATTTGGACAGTAGCCAGTGGCAATTGTATATTACCACCAAACCATTTCTAGTAGATTTTACTATCCAAAACTTCGCTAAATGAATTATCTTAAACATAAATATGTTATTTATTTGAATATTAATAATAGAATGATTAATGACTAAATTACTATCAAAATATCGTCAGCTACACTGATGGGGTGAAGGTTAATAAAATTTATCTATACCAAGAATTGATAAATATAAAACAAAACAAAGCGACTACAGAAACGAATAATTAATCTGTTCAAATTAAAAGCATCCCCATCCCGATATCGTGCTAAATATATTTGTACCATTCCGAAAATCATTTACATTAATTACTTTGTATGGTGCAAATGAATAAATGCTGAAAATGAATCTGAATTTTCACTTTGACTCAATGCAATAAAAATTAAAGTAATTTATGACGTATACTTTATAATTTGTATAATACAATGAAGTTGATAACATTGAAAAGGAACCTCGCTGTGTTCTGTTTATTTACAAATGAATAAACGAAACATTGCATATTTTAATTCAATAACATCTAATAATGTTATTACGATAGTTTTTATTTTTAATAACGTACTATTTACAATTCAAAACTGATTATTGCATATTTTAATTTTATCTAATCTTAGTGTAATAATTGCATAATAATATTATCCAATTAAACCTAAAATTGCTATCACTTCAAACATTAATAAATTGTGTTTGTGGTATCATCGAGTGTTACACACACACACACACACACACATAAATCAAACGTTTCTATTTTTATTTATAAGATAATTATTGATTATTTGCAAAACATAGATTATAGAGAATTTTCAAGGCTTATTTACAGAGCAAGAAATTCAATACTGATCCATCTGGGACGTTTCATGTTTAGGATTTATGTAACTATCAATGTTTTTTTTATATTTCTACTAATTTTATATACGCATTGGAATTTTTATTTACATAGAAATAACATCTATTTTTAGAATTTTTAATTTCATTTTTATGTTTGTTTACAGTCGCCAATAGTTTGTATTTATTTAGTCTTATTCCTGTAAAACAAAATGAAATGGCATTGATTAAATTCATGAAACTGTAAAGCAATAGAACAAATTAATGTAGTGAGAGAGGAAGGAAATTATTGCTGAACAGAATGAATGATTTTGTTAATTTTTGAATCTTAAACATTCAGAGTTAACGAGAAACAATTTAACTTAGACATTGGTTTGTATGACCGTGTATTTATTTAAACAATAAAAAAAGATATCTGCTTTTTTATTTTTTAATCGTAGTTTTAAGTTTTATTTAATATTCAGTAACATTCATAAAATGTAAATTAATAAGTACCTACGTTCATAACACCATACAAAACAGTACTATTGGCCAACAACGCGTTGCTCTAGCCTCTATGCAGAAAACACACATTTGGTCAACAATTTCAACTCCTTCTTTTGTTTTATTGGATATTATGACTTTTCTGGTGAAATCATCAATCTCATCATAATTATGTACCAATGTATCATTTGCAATTTTGGAAACCTTTTTCTAATTCTTGCAATTTTTATTTATATGTAGTTTTGATTTAATATTGTCATATTTTTATTTTGATTAAAGCTAGTATTTTTTTAATGTATATTAAAATTTTGTTTATCAATTTTGTTGTAAAGCACTGTAACTGTGAACTCGATGTTTTTGTTTATCTTTTTCATAAGGGGAAGAACCTGTAGCGGACAGCATTTCAAACACAGTCCGTAAAATTTTGTTTGCCTAGAAATAAAGTTCACCCGATTGCAATAAAAACCCCTTTGTATTCCTTTATTAATATTTTAAGATGGATATGATGTTAAAAGAGTATTTACTACCATGAATAACATTTATATAAATCACGGTGTCTTCAAAACAGTAGTCGAAGGCAAAAACTTTTCAGCAGAAATGATCTATGACTCTAAATGGATTTTGCTCATTGCATCTTTATAAAAGGAAACTTAATACTATCCAATATTATATTACGCAATACTTTTACAAATTGAAAATGGCAACTAGATAAGCATCCTGGAATAAATTTAAAAAAAAGTGTTCAACAAAAATTGCTACACCAAATGTATTGAGATTGAGGTATATAAAAAGCCGCATTTTTTTAAATTATAGATATGGTTTTGGCTTTTAGAATTCAGAAATTTTTGTATGAGAAATTAAAGAAATGATTATCTGTATAATAACAAATGTCTTTGTTGTGCCTAATCAACAAGATAAGATATGGTTTTTTAAATGTCAATTGCACAGAAAAAAATGATAACTAAAAAAAGCAAATCTGATAACAGAGTGGTTTATACCTTTACTTATATGTATATGAAAGCATTTTTTAAATTTTTATTATTAAATACACAATTATTTGAGCCCCGAGAGAAAAATATTTTCCAAGTAATTTATATTTTAAAACCAATTTTGGACTTGAACCGAACCGGAAATAACGGCCTCAATTTTCTAGAACCGAAAATCAAACCGTATATTAAAAAACAAAAAATCATATCTCTCAACGCAACCAATGGTTGTTGTCTTTGTGTTGCATATATTTTATATTACATTTTTTACAAATCTTTATTTTTTAATATATTTCCCCAAGAATTTAAGTGAACCCGCAAATATATGGAGAAAACATTTATCTACAGACTTTCCAAGCTTTTTGTTAATCATTTACTAAATGTACACCGCACCAAACGCTTCGTTAAAAACTGATCCAAATCCCGAATGGTTTTAATAAAAGTAGGTCTTTTGTTCAAATTTGCGTTGAGTCTCTGATTTTAAATCTTGAAACTCAAATAAATTTCTCAAAAACAAATAAAATTTCAAAAAACGTTATTTTTTATTTTTTGTAGAATTTGTAGATGTAGAATATGACATTTTATTTTTTGCCACTTGTTATAAATTATCCTGCATTTTACATCAATACTTTGCATTATTATTAGTGTATAATTGATTATAGCAATCTCTTTATTTTGTAGATTGTATTCAAAAGTTAATATACTTTTGCAAAAAGTTTAGAACTTGCTTGACGTACATGTTTGATAATGTAATTCAAAATATTTTTTATTGCAGTCTTTTATTTTAACTTAATATATTATAAATAATATTCAGTCTTTTGTGTATATCGCACATGCAATAAAAATAGAGATATTAATCAATAATTTTGTAACAATAATACGATTGAATTGTATACTTTTTCTACCACATTTTTAGCCCAAAGAAAATCCATATGGTTAAAATTCTTATCTTCAATCTCATAGTGTTTAATAGAATTTGGTAATGACTGTTCCAATCGAGTAACATCCTGAAAAAGATTAAATATATTTATTATTAGTTTATTTTTATTATAATTATTGCTTACATATTCAGTTGAAAGTAAATCGTTGTCACCACGAAATAGTGCAATTGGAATTGTTATTTTACTTAAATCATATCGAGGCGGATCAGTTCTATTGTATTTTAAAATATTCTTAGCTGATCCATAATCGTATTGTTGAAATTTATCTATAATTAAGAGTATTACAACTAGATATACCATATTTTAATAGTGATTAAACATACCTATATTAAGTAATTGTGTATAGTGAAATAATTGTTTCAAACCAAATCCTGCAGGAGATTGTGTGAGATGCAAGGAAAGTAAACTCTGCAATGTAGAATGTATTTAATTCGTCATTGTATCTAATCTTGCATGTATACATCAATGCATTTACATGCTAATTTAAATTACTTCAATGGAAATAATTTTTAATAATGAACGCATTTCTAAATAAAATATTGAATATTTATACAAAATGAATTAAAGATAATTGATGAATTAAAGATAATTGACGACCGACCATATTTCAAAAACAACAAATTATTCCGTAGTTCGAAATTCCAGACAACAACTTTTTACTGCAAACACAATTCTGCTATGGGTTGTGCAAGTGAGAGAAATTGATTAAATTCTTAGAAAAGATACATATGACAGACATAGGTCAATAATAATACCGGAAAATGTTCAGGTAGTAGGATCAGCAATTAAGCAGTCGCCAAAACGTTCTGCTCAATAGCATTTTTTTGCTTTTGGATTGTTAGATCGCAAGTAAATTAACAGAAATGGGAATGTGCAAGTAAGAAGCATTTTTTATACGAGATACAACAATAATTTATTTTAAAATGTTATTCAGAATGTAAAATTATGTCAAAACAAAAATTATCAAAAATGTTTTTGTAAATATTCCAGGCAATAATGTATAACAATATTGTACTATTAATAAAATAAGGTTAATTTAAAACAAAAAAATGTATTATTAACTTACAGAATCCAAAGTATCATCATTAAATCCAATCATGTTGAACAATAGAGATTTACATAATGGAAGATAAAAAGAATCTTTGCTACATCCAACATTGACAATCATTTTAGTTGCAGGATTAATTAGTGGTATTTCATAAATTCCAAATCCAGCTGCCGCATTCTATAAATTATTTTTTATTTATATTACAAATTACTTGTTAAAGTACTTAAATAGAACAAAAAAATATTAATTTCTATGAATGTTAAATTACTTCTATTAAATTCTGGAATGAAGCTATTGATCGAAATAAGAGATTCTTCATGCGGTTTGGAAATGTGACAGGTGCTAGAAGAATTCCTAAACGTATTTTATTGTTGTATTCTGGTTTTTCGGATGCTAATACAGGTAAAATAGTAGATCCTTGTGAGTGGCCAATATAAAATATTTTTTCTTGACTTGTTATGTGTATGATGTAATCTATAAATTTTGGAAGGTCGTACATGGCTATTTCATGAAAGCTGAAAAATGAAGTTTGATTAGTTTATTTAGTTTGACTGAATGATTTTCTAAAGAATATAGTATAACCCTTGCAATAACTCATCTTCAACAAAGCGAATATTGTATAAGATTTTGAAATACACGCACCTCCATCAGGGTTGCTGAACCAGGAATTCCTGGGACAAAATTTCCGAGACTTTTAGAAAAATATGCAGTCTTGAATCCCGGGAGTTATCGATTTGAGACTCGAAAAAATTTAAAAAGCCATAAAGTTTAAAATATTTTGTTTATTAAAATACAAAAGTCAATAATAATTAGTAAAAAAATCTTTTGATTTGACCAAAAGTTTAACTTTGAATTAATGGTGTGTGTGTGTTTTTAATCTTCTATAAAACAAGATCCACATAGTACTAAAAAAGTGTTTAATATTTTTGAAACAGTTGGAACGAGGACCAGCAATTTACATCTTTTATATAATTCACTCGTTATAAAACTAACAAGTACCGGAGAAAATTTTCCGACAAGTAAACAATTTTATTTTAATATATAACCATTAAATCTTAAAGCCGTTTTTATTTTTGTAAACGTTTCAGGACTTCACATCTCTTCTTTAGTACTTCAATAAAATCTCAAGCTAATTGTCTTAATGTCAACACCGTGATACATTGTCTATAAGAATTGAAATATTATAAATTAAAAATAATTAAAATTGAAATGAATTCCCGATCAAACAACAACGGGAACATCTTAGCGGAAATTGGCTCTACTCTACGTTAAGATAATGGGGTATTTGTATTCTCGATAATAGCATCGATTACAAATTGTCTTACTAATTGTTTTAATGTCAACACTGTGATACATTGTCTATAAGAATTGAAATATTATAAATTAAAAACAATTAAAATTGAAATGAATTCCCGATCAAACAACAACGAGAACATCTTAGCGGAAATTGGCCCTACTCTACATTAAGATAATGGGGTATTTGTATTCTCGATAATAGCATCGATTACAAATTAGCGACTGTAGTTTACTACCAACATTTCCAATAAATTTCATTATCAAATTCAATAAATAAATTACAATGTTAAAATTTACCTGAAGTTCCAATACTCACGATCAGTTGTATTGTATTTGGTATGTTTCCTAGAGTCGGTAGCTCCCCTGACATTAGCCAGCCATACATCATAGCCCCTATCAGCCAGTACATATCCTAGTCCCCTATCAGTTTCAGTATTTACCCAGTTCAGTCCGCTACAAAACAGACCATGTATTACTAAGACGGCCGGACGTAATTGGTTATTCTCTGGATAACTGCCGCTTCCAGTCGGAATTCGGAACAATGTCAAGATATAGCCATCTTCTGTTGTGACTGTGTGGCGTTCAATTCTATACCCATTCTTATTTACAATCTCCATCTGCAACAAAAGGACAATGTCCAGTTAGAAACATTAATTACATTTCTTTTCGGATTTTATTTACTAAAAACCAATTGCCATAAGGTAAAACATTTAAATACCAAAAGTGTGTAATTTTATTAAGACATTCAATTTATGTAATTAATGAAATAAACTAAAAAGGAAAATTATATAAATTTAAACTTAAATTTAGTTATATTATTTTACTACCTATCATTACGTAGTGGTGTATATATTTTTTATGTTAAGAATAAGTATAGTATATCTGACACATCTTCATATGGAACGAAAATGAAATTGTAGGTAAAATATTCTGTTAAGATGTTGCGTATAGAATCCTATAAGTTTCCAAATGCAGTCTCTAACATACACAATAACACTTTTTAGATTAAAACAAAATAAATTGTGATTTTTATGAAAATTTCTAGTTGTTCATAAACATACTAATTGTACTAAGCTATTAGAATACTATATATATATATATATATATATATATATATATATATATATATATATATAACTTACATTTCACTTATGTAGTATTTTCATAAGTCACGCTTACAGTATTCTAATATCTTAGTACAATTAATATGTTTAACAACATTCTGTCCTCATAGACTTTTTGAATTTCAATTGCGATCAAAATAGAATTTTTATTATGGATAGTGACGCCTTATTCTAACCTTAAGCTAACCAGATATCTCCTCATTTCATTGTTCATTTGCGCTGTTCTTACCTACGTCAGTATGTTCTGTTGTGCTGGTAATTTTAAACCCGTGATTATTCACCTGTTTTAAGATTGATTTAGTCGATAGTGTGATACTGTTATCAAACATTCAAAAACTAAACCAAAATTGAATGAAAAGGTATTGGTTTGATGTAACAATAAACAAAAGATAGAATGATAAAGAAAACTTAGGCTGTTTGAACACATTTATGAATTTCCGTATTCAGTTTCTAACACATTGATCATTCCATAAAAAAAAGGTACTTTCAAACTATGATGAACTAGAAAATAAATTAAAATCTCAAAATTCAAAGAATCCCGTGATGAGAAAAACGATATTTTACTACTAATCAAAAAATGTGTACACGATTTATAATACAGAAATAGTTGTTCACTAAAATGTTTATTTTTCGTTGCAGTAAACAGTCACTGTCAGAGATGTGATTTTGTTTGTTTGTTTCTTCGTTTCTTTGTTAATATTTTACATCATTGCCCCCAAATTAGCTGATGCCTTATCAGAAGTCATGGGGTTTTGATAGGACTAACACCTTAAGATGACTTTTGAATGCAATGATTTCTAACTATCTCGAGTATTTAGGAACAAAATTCAATACGATTTTTATTCTCACAAAAATATGAGAAAATCAGTCCTTGCAAAATTACTTACAAACTAATTGCGGGATTGTTTATTAATTTTTCTGCGTAAATGTAAATTTTGACCATTGCATGAACGCAGCACATTTTTCACGCAAAATGTTTATACAATAGTTTTTGAAACGTTAAGATTTTAATAAATATGCCAGGAATAATAATAACGTTACTGGCACCATCATACATCTTACACTAATAAATTGCGAACCAAGATTATTGTGGATGACATTTGTCACTCTGGATGTTCATTCCGGATGAATCATCTAAAGTGAAAAGTGTAAAAGGAATCGTTATCAAAAGAAAGGTCAGGTCCCAGTGTCACAGTTTTATTGCTGTTTTTATTCATTTTTATTATGTGGTGGAATATAAATAAAAATAAAAATAAAACTTTCTTATTAAAAAGAATGTGCCAAGCGATCAGATCAATGATATGTCGCAAATAATATTTTGTCATTGCATATTTCTTTAATCTTAATAATATTATAAGGGTTAAAATACTTGAAATTCCCATTAAAAGTGTGCTAGCCAATCAGAATTTAGATGTCTTAAAATAATAATACTTCTTAGTAGAGCTAGGATTTATTTATAATTATTTTTAGCAATATTATATGCATATCAATTTTAAATGTATATTTCATATATCATAAATTATAAGAAAGTAATGCAAATGGCATCTTCTTATTTTGGCTTATTTTGCTTATTTTTGGGTTTTATGCATATTTATTTACATTTTGATTTTATGGATATAATAATATATAAGTTCTAGCTCTACTTATTAGAGATATAGCATATGGAAATATGCAATAACCAATTATTTCATATTTTCTTAATCATAATCCTATTATTAAAGTTGAAATAATGCAATATTGAAACAGGAGACTCACTTTGTCTCATTCAAATTGTAATTCTAAATAAACAACTCTATATATTAATATTCATCTTTTTATAAATTCCTCTATCTGCTTTTAGCTTTTGATTTATAGCAACAGTAAAACTTGAAATATTTAATATCGGCGACATAAAAGTCGAGTTGTGTTTATTGATTTTTTTCATACGTAATAGCAACTGGATTAATGTTCTTATACAGACCATGAAGAAGCAATAAGATAACATTTTTATGTTTAGTACTTTTTTATTACTTTTATTGAAACTAATAGTTTATTAAATTTGCTTAATGTACAACAACGTAATATTTTATAATGCTACCTCCAACAATAACTGATACAACCTGCAAAAAATGTAATGCCAATAAAGATAAAATTTTTCAATTCACACTATACTTTATATTTATCTCACGTGCACAATTTGTTACTACAAATCATACTTTTAGTGAATAGATAAATGCAGTTATTTAGTTATTTGAAACTTTTAACTTCGTTCAGGAAACAAGTCTAATTTTTTATCGATTTAAATATATAATATGCATATGCCAAATTGTACCATTCAACATTTTGTAGTTTTATTTATTTTACATAGTTTATTTTAAATAATAAATTTGCAAACTTTTGTGATTTCTAATACATTTTATTTTATTAACTGTTAAAGGGTATACTTTTATATGCAAGCATATATGAGTATGTCCTTTAACAATCTGTAACCTAAATATAAATATACAAATTTTGTAAAAATAATCTAATATTTGTAAACAATAATAATCTATTAGATTGATTTGCCAAAAAATTAACTAATTTAATATTTTAATGTATTAATAGTATATTATATTACTATAATAGGGATAGATAGATTATTTGGAAAAATATTACTTTGCCACATTATCCAAAATTCAAGTGATTTGCGCTCTTTTATAAATGATATAATTAGTATTTGGGTTGTAACTTTTTCAAATAAAACTTACTTGGCACCATGGCATCACGTAAAAGTAATTTTTTTTTTCTATCAAATTACACCAAAAATATTTGTTTTAAAGGATATTAAAACAGTTATAATTTTTTGTTACATAAAAAATGTTAAAAATAAAATGGGGCTATGTTACTAAAACTTCTGATAATTGGGATTAATACGTAAAATGGACTTACTAATAAAATTTGCAAAAATATACTTGTATTCCATTTAAAATGATAAAATTGGTTATTGGTGGTCAAACCGAAAAATGACTTTTTTCAAATTTTTAGCGGTTAATATCGGTTTTTGGTGTATTTTAACCCATCAATCATTAAAAAATATTTACAAAAAAAGATATGAACGCTGTTTCTGTTGTCACCCGGTATAATTGGTTAAAGTTGACGCATGTATCTATGTAACACCTTGTATATTGTAAAATTATAAATTATATTACTACGAGTTAAACACTTTGTTGTCATTTGTCATTCCAAGTGGTATATACTATTTTTCTCTTCAAGCTTGTATATACATTTATATTAAATAAATAAATGTAGACATAAAAATTAGCGAAGTTGCCGAGATCTGGTATTAAATTTAAAGTTTTATTGTTAGGATCATAACCTTTTACATAAACACTGATGATAGAAATGTGTTATGTTGACCTTTTTCGTTATAAAATTACTGACAACAGACAAAACAGACATCTATTGGATCTTAATTTTCAAAAATATTTTAATGTTAATAATTCGAGATAAATATGATATAGATTGTCATGTAACGTCACATCAGTGCAATGTTTATATGAAATGAAAAATTACGTAAAAAACGTAAATTTTACGAAAAAATTACATTTAAAACAGTGTACACTCATGTAACGTCTGATGAAGACTGAGGTTCAGTCGAAACTGCAGTCACGGTGTGACTAAATAAATTGTGATAAAAAACATAGTAATTTATTTCAAATCCTGCATTTAAAACAGTGGTAAAAGGAACGCCCCAAAAATAAGTGCAAAAGTATGAGGTCAAGCGAGAATCTCTGAGATTGATGGCAAAAGGAACGAACATATGTCGGGATTTCAAGTTTGTCACATAACAAATTCAGATTTTCTAAATATTTTTAAGAAGCGGAATGTTGTAACAACTCATATGTTAATAGGCTATTAATAATCTTAACTTCTATTAATCGCCTTTATTGGCAACCTTTTTTATTTAATAACTATTATATTAAAAGTTATTTAATAAAATACTATTAAACACATCGTTTGAAAAAATACTGTTTTTCACTGAAGCCTTTGTAAAAATAATACTAGAAGAAATAAATTCTCACAACGATTTCAACAATACAGCAGTAAACGATATTTCGATAAGCTATCAAAATAACATTCTTATTGTTGAATAAAAGCGCGCTTTCGAAAAACTATCTCTTATATAAAATAGTAAATATATACAGAAATATCTAATATAAACTTTGTGTTTGATACAAATCCCTATATATTTCCACCTTCATATTTATACTTTAATATAAATTATAAATTTACAATATGTTAGTTCCTAGATGTGTGGGATTTTAATACAATTTCTGTATACAGGATAGGGGAGACCAGATTAAAATGTTCAAACACAAATACAAGCAAAACGCAAAATCATGAAAAACTGCCATTGTTTTATGTATATCACCTATATGTTAATTTCACTTGTTATTAATTGCGTGTTAATGCATTCACAGAAGAACAGCCACTAACAATACATACGTAGTAATTAAAATATTGTCGTCAATAACCAGTCATTTAACAAATAAAAACAATCAATTTTATTGTTGAAAAAATTATATAGTTACTTTTTTTGGCATTGACCGCATTTTTTAGTAAAATTTAATAATAATAAATTAATTTAGATATTGATCTTACCAACGTAAGTCCTGCGTCGGGATGGTCATTACTATTATCTATATTTATCGGAATTAAGCGGGATCCCATTAATAATAGCATTTGCAGTAAACTATATAGCGAACCTGCCATTATTGATCATTCACAAATTACAACTACAGAACCAAATTTCTCATCGATGAAAGAACACGCAACGGATCAATGTTGTACAAGGCTAAGAAATCTTTATGTAATATTTTATAAAACCAGTATAAGTTACAAATGTTACGCATAACTTTTAAATTACATAATTGAACAGAAATTAAATATTTTCTTTCCTTGCTATGAAAAATCTTATTGGGATTCTTCAAAAATGTATATGTACTATAAACTCGACATTTACATAATTAATTATAAATTGATTATTGATATAAAATGATTTTTTAATCCTCTAATTAGTATTGATTTTTAAAATATGAATATTTATAAATTTTGATATTGTATTATATTATTTGCAAATTTTGTGACGTTTTTAGATTAAATAAGATGTTTAATTGGTATTAAATAAACTGTCACATACAAAATTAGCTAAAATGTAAAGTTATTTAAATATCAATTAAACATTAATCAAATTTAATTTCAGTACCTTCAAGAAAGAAATGGTCATTGTATCAGTTTTACTCTGAAAAATTTTATTTATAAACTATTAAAATTATTTTTACAAAAAATTATCACAATGTCGTCCTGATGGGATGTAACGCCGCCGAATTTTTGATCGGATACCGCATCCATCACCAAAAATAATAGCTGGACCGGAACCGGATCCTACCGGATCCATAAAAATATAAAACTATTAGAATAGAGCCAATTTTTTAATTAAAAAGTTATTGAAAAAAATAAATCAAAATTATTTGCTTTTCGTTCTTCTAACGTCAATAAAGCCATTTAACTAAAAATTAATCGTGAACAACATTTTTCAAGAATGTTTTTCTAATATGAAAAAATGCAAAAAGTTGCAAAACAATGATATTTTATAACTTAAAAATATATAATTTAAATAGTTTTTTATGAAATTTAAAAATTATTTATATAACCGTTTAGTAGAGAGTCTCTTTAATAGAAGCTACCACCTTACATGTATTTTGCTTATAATGTTATGTAAGTTGTCAATTTAAACAATTTGTCCACAATTAATGATAATTTTAAATATTAAAATTTTAATATTATTTTTAATATATTTTTTATGTTCTTATTTGTATCGTTTACTTTTTTATATTTTTTATAGTTGTATTTATAATCCGAGCAGATAGTTATTGAGATCCGGCCAGAACTAAATGTTTCAAATATTATAACAATAATTAAAAATTAATAGTGTTCCATTTTTTGATTAAAATGAATAATGAGAAGTAAGAATATTTTATGTATAATATTAGCGAAAGACAATCATTTTGTTATTAATATAATGTACAATAAAATTGTAAACATACAGAACCAGATAATTATACAAAATTTAATTATTTTATTTTGTCAATACAAAAGCGATGTTTATAAATTCAACTAATTATTTCTAATAGAATGCTTTCAACATATTTTAGAAATTCATTTTAATACTGATTTGACAAAAATTCTTTTGCACATCCGTATATACGCTCTAGGAATGAGTAATTAAATAATCATTTAGAAACTTTACATTTCCACGAGGACGAAATTTATTCTTCCTATTAAGAGATAAGCACAAACTTTTGAAAATCAATATATTTTTTATTTATTTACTTTATATTCATTAAAAACATTTATACTTACATATTTACATTGCTTTAGATTTTTATTTTGTATATGCCATTGTATACATTTTTTAATTGCAATAATTATACCAAATTAGTTGTTCAGTTCAAGCTAACAATCTAAATAATTATATCACGGTGGACATAATCCAGCTCCTGTCCCAAGCCGGTACATATTAATTATCACGTGCGTCAGGACCAAAAGTTTGGAGTTTAATTTAATTAACTTTACATTAAGCACGGATCACTAAAAATTATAACTTCCTATGCTAACTACGCATAAAGGATACTCCAAAATAATTTTGCCAGGAAAACAAACATTAATTACAGATATCGCATGGATAGTATAAAAAACATTGGAGCAACAAACAAATTCATCCTGATAGGAGCGGATAATTATTTATTTGGTCCAAAAATAAAGCACATAGACTATATTTATAATAAGTGTGCAGTGTCATAAATTAAAAGTAAATCAAGAACTTGATTGTAATTATAGAAGTCATAATTGTTGTGCGGTTCGCTTATGATTTTGAGCGAGCATGCGATTATCTGCGGTCGTGATTACTACAAATAATAGCTTTCTTTGATTTGATGATTTATACGCAAAAAAGCTATGTAATTACAAGTTAATTTCTTCTAATTATTGTGCATTGTCTTACTTTCAACTTCTGTGTTTAATGAAAATTTAATGTATTCATATTGTATGCATCAGTTGCGAGATTCAATTGTTTATGATATAAATAGAATAATATATACAGCGTATTATTAAATTGGTATTTCAATACAATTGTACTAGTAGATTATAACGGTTGACAACTGAAAAAGATTTGGGCCCATAACTTTTTTACTTATTAATATTAATTAATATTATTAATATTAATATTAATTAATATTATATTTACTGTACTTTACCGCTAAAATTTTTTTGAAAAATATAATTTTCTCTTTTACCGGAAATACACTAATTTTATAATTTTAAATGGAACACAAATTTTGATATGTTAACGTCAGACTCAGTGGAAAGACATTTGCGAAAGATAATGAAGTCATTGATGCTATAAATGACCATTTTTAGACCATCGACAAATTGATTTCTTTCAGTCTAGTATAACTAGAACGTTGAGTGACATCGTGCAAGTGAAAATCTTGACAGGAAGCTCACAAGCAACTGATACTTATCACTTTCATTACGCGCCAATAAGCAAGAAATATCAAAAAATTACAATTTCCGGAAAAAAATATTATAATATGATTGCCATACATTACCCTAGATTACCTCAAATTACCACACAAGTATGTATCGCTACATACACACGGTAGAAGGACCAGCTGGTTAAAATCCTACAACATATTTTGACTGAACAAATAGTTTTGACTATGGTTATATATACCATATAAAACTTAAGACAAAAATGTTATAACTTAAAATATGTTACACTTACTCTACCTATATTACATTAATATTAATAAATGATTTGTGCAATAATACTAAAAGTTGTTATTTGTGGATGAGAAATAATACATTACGATATTCAGTATTTGGTAGAAATAATGGCTTTTATGTGATGATAACTACGACCTCATAAAAAATGAAATACACCAAATGGCATAGCCCTCGATTAGTTATTGATGTGTTTGGGATTCTATCCCGCTATTGATATGTGAAAGTTGAAATGTAATTTTTGTTTCAGGTTCTACTGGGACCTCTGTATGCTGCTTCTTCTAGTAGCGAATCTCATCATCCTGCCTGTAGCTATTAGTTTCTTTAACGATGATTTGAGTACGCGGTGGATTGCCTTTAATTGTCTATCGGATACAATATTTCTAATAGATATCGTTGTCAATTTTAGAACAGGTAAGATATTTTTTAACTATTTTAACTATTTTATTTAATATGTTTTGTGACTATAAAATAATATATTATAAAAATATTTTTTGCAATAACTTTTATAACATATTATAACCATCTAATGATATAATACTGTACTACAAAATTGACCTGTCTTCATTTATATTTTACAGAAAATTTAAATATTTTATTTAAATTTGTATGTGTGATAATAATCGTATTATTTTAAACAAATCTGTAAGAGATAAATATAATAAAAAGTAATGCAATCTATAAATTAATGAAAATAATTTATAGAATACCAAATTTTATGATTGGTACTGTGAGAAAAATTAAGCTAATTACAAATACAAATTGAACATGTAAAGATGGGAAAAAAATAGGTTTTATTAATGTTTATGTAATGTTGCTTCACAATGATTCTTTTCCAATAAACGCATTCCAAGTAAGAAAGCCAAATAAACAATATATTTGAACTTTATATAAATGTACCATTAAAAATAGTTTTTATTGGTCATTGTCATTATAAATACATATCAATAAAATGGTTGAAATGCAAGAATTCCATTTTAAATGTTTATAACATCCATTTTATTGACATTGGAGACATTTTAAATACGCTTTTATCTCTATATAAAATTAATAAAATGCTGCCGATTTATTTTTATTTTTATTA
>JARJEC010161967.1:0-19838 GCA_030264575.1 Tachinus sp. AB-2021 | reverse complement strand
TCTCGAGATTTTTAGTTGAGACCACTAAATATGCTGTAATTTTGAAATTAATTTATATATTTTGCTGAAAATTTCAACAAATTAGTTTTTAATATGTCCAATTAATATGTGCAAATATTATTTTTGATTTTTTTAAATTAAGAAAATGGCGGATAGTTAGCTGATCTCTAGATATTTAGTTGAGACCACGAAACCTGCTGTAATTTTGAAATTATTACATATATTTGGTTGAAATTTTTAACAAATCAGTTTTTAATATGTACAATTAATATGTGCAAATTTTATTTTGGAATTTTTAAAATTAAGAAAATGGCGGATGGTTAGCTGATCTCGAGATTTTTAATTGAAACCATTAGACATTCTGTAATTTTGAAATGAAAACTTTATTAAGTTTTCTTCCAACTCTCGAATTACAAAAATCCACCAAAAATTCCCTCTGCGTCTCCCCAGATAAGTGTGGTTAAAAATAATTAGGATATTTTGAAAACGGAGTTGACTTTAGGGGTGAGAATTCTTTGCGAAACAAATTTTAATTTTCATGTAAAACTTGTAGGAATCGTAGGCCTTGCAATTTTTGTTTGATGATTTTTTTCATAACTATTTTAGAAAAGCAGATAGAACATATTGAAATCTTACGCTTTTTGCTTTATAGCACTTTTTTGGAGACGAACAAGTTTCAGACAAAAGTTATCCCAAATATTTTTCGAATATTAAAAAAAAAAAATGAAAATCCAACCAATAGCAGTCGACATTATTTGCGATTTGGAGGAGTATCCTATAGCGAACTTTCAAAAATGTTGCATCTTAATAAATTTCATAAATATAGTGTACTTTTTGAGTCAGGCCTATATTTCTTTTTGGCGCCTGATACGACCGCCTCTTCGGTCCATAGGACGTCCCTGATTCTTTTGTTCACATTTTGCAAACATTAATTGACATATTTTTATTTTTTGTAGGTAGACTTATATCTTTTTAAGTAATTTTTCTGTATTTAAAGACGGATGCCGTAGACAAACAAATTATTATTATTATTAAATATTTCAACAAGTTTTTTTTATTATTAAAATGCATAGACATTTTATATATTTATTAACATAAATATAATTGACATACAGAATATAATGAAGTAGGTCTAATGAGCAATCAATTGTGGGCTAATTAAATCCTCGCACAATATTCCATCAACGAAACATATTTTATTGTTGATAATTTTATATACTTAGCTGTATCAAATTGACATACTAAAGCGGGCGGTTTTAGTATGTCAATTTGATACAAAAATATGACGAGCGGGCGGCTCGTCATATTTTTGGCAAATTATTCAAGAGAAAGTTGAGTTACATATTATATATGTTTGTAAATATTTAAATCATCTTTACCATTATGCGATAATTAGCATTTGAAATGTGATAAGGAGAAAATTGTCCGTGACAATTCGGAATGTTCGAGTGAAAGTGCGAGCCGCGAAATAGAAATGGTCGGAACGTTTTATTTTTTATTTAAAATGAAATATTTATAATTCAATTATATTTTAGAACAAAAGAGAAAATCCTTTGATTGGATTGCATTTGTCAATGCAGACAGTATTTGTTGATATTTTGTCAGGGTCTGGTACTCGAGCTATTTTCACCGACTTCTTTTATCACTGTTCCTGTTCCTTCCTAATGTTTCTTCGAATAAGTGTTGATTGTATTTATTCCATCTTACTATTTATTAAATTCGTTATTTGTGTATTGTTTTAATGTGCTAGATACTGAAAGCCTGTACACATTAAATTTGACCAAACCATTCCGAATATAGTTCATTCACGACCATATAAATTTGCGCAAAACCTCTGTATCTATTTAAATTTATTTTTTCAATTTCCAGAGGTCTGCTATACAATGGAAAAAACAACATGCAAGCATGGGGCCTAATCGTCCTCTTGGTATCCAAAGCCGCCGGCCACACAGCCGACATACCAGACCTCGAACAAGATAAAGCAGCCGGAGTACTGCACTCGCAACGGGCATTGGCCGAAGTTACCGAAATGATACGCACAAGCCATTTAGTCCATAAAGGAATGGTCAACTTAGAAACAGTAACTGGAGAATCAGGGGACATGATGTTCGGCAACAAAATCGCCCTACTAAGTGGCGACTATCTCCTCAGCAACAGTTGCTCGGAATTGGCAGGCCTTAGAAATCAAGAGTTGGTCGAATTGATGAGTTCCGCGGTACGCGATTTGGCAGAAGCCGAATTCGTAGGGCCGCGTGACAAACAGAATCAACCTTTGCCAGCAAAACCAAACATGGAAAAAATCGAGGTGACCCAATTAACGGAAAATGGAATTGAGCCGTTGGTTGTAAGCGATGCATTGGGCAACCCGCAAGCCGAATGGACTTTGAGGCATGTATTAAACGCTGGAAGTTTATTGGGTAAATCATGTCAGGGAACTTTAAAATTGGCAGGGCATCCATTGCAATTGCAAGAGCAGGGATATTTATTTGGAAAACATCTAGCCCTTGCCTGGCAGGCTTGTCTAGATCGGGAACCTTTTCTACCAGGTACTACAGGCCCATTCAGCCTAGTAAGTGCCCCAGTTATGTTTCATCTGCAACACGATCCGAGTTTGTACAGTCAGATTGAGAAAGGTAAAGATAGTGTCGATGACGTTGATTTTGAACTGATAAGGAAGGCGGTTTTGGATGGGCCTGGATTGGAGAGCACTAAATTGTTGCAAAGGGATCATTCTAATGCTGCCTTGGATGTCCTCAACCAGTTGCCTCATACTGATGCCAGAACGGCATTGGCTAATATCATTGCTGCAATGCAAGATTTGTAAATTGATAAACTTTAAACCAAATTTTAACTAACTCCATTTTAACTATTTTATATCACAAAGCGATTATTGCTCAAAATATGAATTCATTGGACATAATATGTCGTTGTGAAAATAATTTTAGTTGTTACAGCGGTAGTTTTTTCGATCGGTATGACCGCTTATGCATTCGCACCATATTATTCGTATCACAATAATTTATAAAACCGGCTACAATTTAGGCACACAAAGAAATTGTTTGTGAATCATTTAGAATGGAAAAGTGCGAATTGTTTCCTATGGTGACGTTTTGAGGCTTTAAAATTTACACATTTCCTGAAAAAAAAGTAAGAATTTTTGTTTCCAATTGAAAAAAATGCAGAAGTCTAATCAATAATAATGTGTAAATTATTATTAAAAAGAATTTTATTTTTATTGTTAAATATATTTTTATAATTAAATATAACTATAAATTATAATTTGTCAACAATTACCTAGGTAGAGTCAATGGACGAAGACGGGTAATTAATTATTAATTAATATTTATTTAAATTTTATTTTTGTACGAGAAATTATTTTTGTATTTTAATATAAGATGCAATTAATATAATATAATAATTGAGGCAATAATGTATATTGCGTAGGTCTAATTTAAATGTTACCATTTAATATGTCGACCATTAATGTAAATATTTTACCGATTTATTATTTTAGTCGAATCTGCATTGTGTTGTGCTCAATAAATTAACATATTAATAATTACTATTAAAATCTAGATGTACCTTTTTAATCCGCTATGTGCAATATGCAAGAAAGAACGGTTAAAACAAATACGATAAAAAATTTACAAGCAAAAGGAATACTCGTTTAATATATAATAAAGAATATTTTTCATTACAATATATTTTTGTATGTTACATTTAATAAAAAAATTACTATGCTAAAATTGTAGTCTGTATCCAGACGACGGCGATGATGAAAAGAAATCTGAAATACCCTACAAGAAAAATGGTTAACGTGTTCCTTTCATACATTACCACAAACTCAACAAGATCCATACGAGAATCACACCTAAAAAAACATTCATTCTTCGTAATGCAAGAAAAACAAACGTAAACATTAATTAGGATTATCAAATTGGTTGTTTGTAACTTACGAAACGGGGCTCCAAATTTTTTTTTTTTTTGAGGAAAAGAGAAAGTTATTTACATTCAAGAAATACACGTGCTCCACTATATATTAGCGATTATTATATTAGAATTAATATCGACGACGGTATGGTGGGCCGCCACCACCACCACCACCTCGTGGATGTTCGTTGGTTCGTTTAACACGCGTTTGTGTTTCCATCCGCCTTTTATGCTCAGCCATCCTTTCTAATCTTTGTTGTTGCTTTAAAGATATCTAAAATGAGCCGATTAATTTTTTTTTTGCTTTTCCAATTTATGGCTTACTTCATCCGGGGAAAGGGGCTGCCAGTATATGCAGGGCGTGGCTTCGGTTTTCCTGAACAAATCGTCCATAGCCCGTTGAGGTATTTCTTCAACCTTTTTTAGCTTTCGTTTGGTTTCTTCATAAAATAATACGTTCTTTCAATATTTATTGCATTATTTTCGTGTATAATTCTTACCATGGGAATGGGACCGTGAATGCCGTGATCTAGAGCGGCGCCTCTTGTCGTTTCGTTCCTTGCTTCTAGATCTTCGGATGTGTAGGTCTTCTTTTCTTTTGTTCGATTCCCAATTTTCTTGGGAGGATACAATTTTTCTCTCCCATTCCGTTTCTAGCTCGCTCTCCTTGCGTGAACGCTTCTTGGCTGCCGGTTGTTCCGGTTCCTAAAACATTTTTTTATTATTCAACCGTACCAGATTATTATTAAAAAATTATTTGTAAAAATTAAAATACCTGATTTTCTTTTTCGGGCACCTCAGGCTTCACAGGAACAACAACGACAGGCGGTGGTGGCGGATTTCTTGCTACTTCCAAATCCTCGCTTGTAGCAAATTCAATTATTAATTTTTTACCATTACCGATCGGCCAATGTACGCCATGCAATGCATTCCTCGTCGCTTCAGCCTCCCTGCAAAGCAATTTTATCAATAAAATTTGCAATAGAAAACATAACCTCAAACTTACTCAGCACTTTCGTAATGCACGTAACATTTGGATTTAATCCTATCCGTCCAGAAACCGTCCGCTTTAATAGCTCCGGTCCGTTCAAGCAACTCCTTCAATTGTTTAATAGTGAACGGCCGAACAAGGTTGGTAATAAATAATATTTCGGATTTATCATTCTTAGCAGGACTAGGCGGAGGTTTCAATTTGCTCGCATCATCATCGACGATGGAAATTTTTCGGTTCATTGCAATGATATTATCGACGTCACGTTTCTCTTCTTCTGGCGCTTCATCGGCGCTGGATTTTTCATCCACTGAAACTTTCCGTGCTACTTCTTGCTCCGTCGTCACTCGCCGCTCCTTGGGAAAATCAAGTTTCACTTCATTTTCATCGATTAAATTAAGTTGCGGATAAAATCCAATGAGTTTATCCGTGGAAATTTCCAAAATATCATTATCCAGACAGTAGGCGGTTTTACCCCATTTGCGAATCCGTTTTGCCAGTTTTTTATTGGCTAATTTAAGCCTTTTCAACGGTTTTGGTGGTTCTTTCATTTCAGGCAGTTCAGATATTCTTATTTCCAACTCGGACGTCGCATTAAGTTTTAGCGTGTCCGACAATTTTAAAGAATCAGATAAGCTTTGCCGTTGAATTACTTTTGTTTCTTCTTCATCTGATATGGAAGATTTTATTTCAGCCGGCATTGTTATTTCTTCAATTGGACACTCTACATTTTCTTTCGTAGTTTCATTTGAAGAAGCTGCGTCATTCGGAACTTCATTTGATAAAGAATCTTCCGTTTTTTGTATGACTTCATTGTTAACCACCGAGTTTTCTTCTGGAATTTCTTTATCTTTCAACGGTGCTTCTTCATTTACAAATTCATCGTTAACTGCTGAGCTTTCTTCTGCAATTTCTTCATCTTTCGACGGTACCTCGTCATTTGCAGATTTTAAATTTGAAGTATCATTATCGTCTTCTGGGTCAGCAGAAGGTTTTGTTGTTTCTTCAATTGAAGATTCTGCAATAACCTCATCCTTCTTTGGTGCTTCTTGATTTTCAGTATCACTTTTAATCGATAAATTGGTGACTTCTTCATCGGATGAATCTTTCGATTCGATTACTTTTAAAGGCTCCACAGCTTCATCGTTTATAGAAATAACTTCTTCGGCACTGGTTTTTTCAACTACTGCTTCATTACTTGCAGAATCTTCCATAGTTTTTTCAACTACTGCTTCATTACTTGTAGAATCTTCCATACTGGTTGCATTGTTAATTTCTTCAATGGGATTTTTACATTCCCCATCAACGGTGACCTCACTAATCGCGGCACTATCTACGTTGTTTTGATTTAGTACAATTTCGCTTTTAATAGTCTCAGTCTCGCAATTCGGTTGCTCTTCAGTAATATCATTGGCAGATTCAGATGCTTCATTGTTTGCAACGTCGACTTCATTTTGCACTGCAATTAAACAGGAAATTATAACCTAAAATGGTATTTAAAAAAAAGATTGACTTACCGTTGCCATCTGAATCTTGGCTTTCTGAGACTGCCGGTTGTACTATTTCACTATTTCTCGTCTCGGCATCATCCGCATTATCACAATCCGAATGGCGTTTATCAACATCATCAATATTAGCAACGTTATGGGGTGACTGAGCTGTCACCTGTACATTTTCAGAAATTTCACTTTGCATTTCGGTTTCGCATACGTGCGAACTTTGGTCAAGCTTTGATTTATTTTTACCTTTAGACTTACCTTTACCCTTCTCATCTTCATCATCGTCTTCTTCGATCGTGGGTGAAATGGCGCGGCGGCGCGTCCTACGTGTCGTCGTTTTATCGTCGTCACTCACCGATTTATTGCGGGTGCGTCTCGATGTACGGCTTCTCGCATTGCTATCATCAGAATTACTATCGATGTCTGCTTTCAATTGAACTTTTGTTCTGATTAGGGGCTCATCATCAGAATCGCTTTCAGATGAAGATGGCTTGTTGCGTCTGGTGGCACGGCGCGTTTTTTTCTTCTCATCCTTGGTAGTTTTTTCCGGGGATTGGTGTTTTACCGTATTCCGCGTGCTTTTTCGCCGCATAGTTCTAAACAAATTGATAGTTAGGTTATGATCCAGAAATTGGAGGACGCCATGTTAATAGCGGCCCTGTTATGCATTTTTATTTCTGATTTTAAATGAATTCTTAATGAGCTCACCTTATATTATTGAAGCTCCTTACACAATAGAATTATTATTCATTAAATTAATAACATTTAAATCAAATAAACGCAGTATTTACATGAAAAATGGTTATAATTGTCAGATGCAAATGCACTTTATCGACTATGGTGCTGACCTCTTATGGCCGCTTGTGCTATCAAAAATAATTAACGTCGTCATTGCTGCCAATGCCTTAAAAATATATTAAACCCCAAAAATAATTTTAATAAATGCAAATTATTGTTTGTACTAGACGCATTATTTTTTTTTAAATTATTTAATACAAAATCAACATTCATTATTTTTAAGAATTTTTCTTTAATTCTCTTATTTTGTAATATCAATGACAATGAAGAAAGCTGCATTACAATTCCATAGGCGGCATTTTTCATGATATTAAGGGTCATATAATATATCACAAACAAGTAAACTTATCTCACATCTAGTTCCTGATTTTTTTTGTTTGTTTAGGACGTAATGAGGTGTTTACCCCAACAAGTTGCAAATAATTGATCAAAATTAACTGCTTGGTGTTAAACAGTGATATGTTCACGCCCACACAACCTCATTTTTGTTTAAACAAATGAAACTTCTTTTTGCGTTTCAGGTTATTATACGAATTAAATTTTTTTGTAAATATATATATTAGAACTTTATAAAAATTTTACAATGTTTGTCTCTAGCCACCTACCCACTGGTACGCCACTGCCTTATTAAGTTACTAAATTCAGGTGGTCTTTTAAATTTTATTCTGAATGAATCTTAAATCTTCAACGTTCTTGATTGGAAAAAGTATTTCGTTTGTAAAACTCCGATATAGAAATAATAAACAAATTTAGAATGACAAATATGAATAATGTTGTTAAACATTGGTTATAAAATTGATTAATTGAAATTTAAATCATTTATATTTGTTTCGACGTTTGCGCATAAGCATACACGTACCTATTCAAACAAATTTAATGTTAGTAATAATTCTAATTTATGTTACGGCGTAAATTAATTAATGAATTGTTTATAGATTAAATAAATCATTCATATTAAATTTACCCATCGGTTTCCCGGGGCAACTGCCCCCATTAAAAACGTCGAGAGGCGGAGGATGAGCGCGGCGCCGGCGTCGGCGTACCTCGATCGCTGCAACAGACCCTCAATGGAGATGTCAAGATAAAAAAATGCTCATTCAAATAAGAAACCAGTAATTTCAACCAGTGGAGTGCTTAAAAATATGAATGAAGTCCACCTGTTTTAATTTACAGGTAAAACAAAACACACAAAATGAAACACTTTACCAGTTTGCCACACAGAAACTGTGCTAATCAATAAATGAGCCATAATAAATTTTGCAGGTGATAGGACTATTCCTATTGTCCCTGATACCATGGCCAGGTCCGACTGTCTTCAAAATATCGTGCCCTCGAGACAATGCCCGCATTGTGCGAAAAATCATACAAAACAAATGGCTCCCGATATTGCAAAAATACAAAGTTAGCCTCCCCCTAGAATGCCCGTTCCATCATCAAAGAGAAATCTTCGGACCTCAACAGGCGGCCAAATTTAAGCACCGTCCGTCGCAGTGGACGTGTGGCCTCTGCGGCAAATCATTCTTCGAAGAAAAATACCTAGATCTGCACTTCGATAACCGTCACAAAGACAACATCAATATGGCCGAAGATGCAGTGTGCCTTGCTGATTATTGCGATATAATGCGATGTGATGTTTTATTAACGCAGGATCCCAAAATTGTTTATCCCGAAACTGTAAACACTGACATTGAAATATGGAGGGAGGCTTCCGGTTACACGAAAGCATTAGCAGCGACAGGGCCTCGAGACGTTGCTAAATACACTGTTAAATCGTTGGGCAACGCACAAAAAAATAAACAAGCTCCCAACAATGCAAAAGCTAATAAGGAACGATGTCAACAAGCCGAAGCGCCCAATACAGGTAAACTACATAATTGATTTAAACGTTTTATTAATGAAATATTGTAGAAGATGGATCGATGGATTCGCAGAATAAAAGTCAGAACAATTTGTGCGGGGAGGATTTGGTTGATTCGGCCCTACCCGCTGCAGATAATCGACAACAACGAATAGCCGAAATTCAGAAATTGAAGTCCAATTGTAAACCCGAAGAGTTGGTCAAATTAAAGACAAAATGTGAGATACTAGTGCGGGATTGTATCGCCAGTTTACTGATACAACTTTCACTTAAAGATTTTAAAGAAATCGAAGGTACGTTTTATTGATTCAGACAAAACATTTATACAATTCACTACAAAGCATATTTAAAAATGTTTTTATTGTATTTTTAGATGAATTAAATAGAGCAGTCTGTTGGTACCTGACGTGTGATAGATATTGGGAGGATTCCCAAGCCGACATCCGTTCATTCCCTTGGGGTTTGTTATGTATGATTATAATGGTTTTATCACTAGGAATTTGTTTGTGTTACTACATTATATGGGTACTTTTTGAGTAAGTATAATTCCACACAATACGTTTACTCCGTCTTGTTTTTAATTTTTCTAATTCATGCGTTGACATAGTTATAGAGTATATGTGCTGTATAGGAATAGTGTATTATCAATTGGTGCGAGTGAATGAAATGCTCATCAGATATTTATTCAATCAAACAATTGAAACCTTATTTAATTAACATGAAGTTAGCAATAATTTTATTGATATACTATTATATCCATTCTGCTGGGCAATTCAACAATCTGCCACCGAAAAAGATCTGTTTGTACTTTCGATGTTGATCACTGTGAATGTTAAAAATACCGTTGGCGCTATACTGGTTTCCATGAAATAATTTACTGGGAGACGAAAATTCAAAATTAATCCATATCGATATTTTTGCTTACAGTTTATACAGATACAGATCACATGTTAAGACTAATGAAAAACGGAGTTTCTTCTAGTAAGTCTATATCATTAAGTTATTTCGATAACTCGATGATGTAAAATTTTTATTCATATAGATTTATTATTGTTATTATTTGTATATCCGAGATATTAGTTTCGAATATTTATAACACAATCAATATGATGGAAATTTAGATTTGTTTTCGTGTTTTGTTGCGTTGCACCGATTGCGTTCGTTTGTTGTTACCAATCAAATTATGCTTGTGATTAATAATGTATCAGATTAAGCGATTTTTATATCGGAAACTGCAGGCATCATTTAATTAGAAGCTTTTATAGAAGCCACCCTTCACTCACTTGCACTTTTTTCAGCTTTGCGCACAATTTTTTTCATTCAGACAAATTCTTTTGCTCGAAATTTATTTAAAGTGAATTGTTTTTAACATCTTCGTTTTGAATAATATTTAAATTATAAAAATTGTTTTACATTGATACGCCACTGATTTGATGAGTCGATAAGAATGGAGTTAATCGCTTAATTTGTTTATTAAAATCAAGTGAAATGTTACTTAAAATTCATTTTTAATGCCGCAGCATTTTAAAAATGTTTGTTTATTTTATTTAAAACTATTACATACATTTTTAGACGATAAAAGTCTGCATAATGATCACTCCAGTTGACAAGCATCATGAAGTTGTTTCATTAAAGCATTGGCGTATCACAATTATTTAGTATTTTACACAACCCACACAGACCACGAATTTTTATAGGAAAATAATAATTATTATAGGAGAAAATCAGCGAAGTGGCTGACCCCCAGTATTGTAAATTGTAACTATTGAGGAAAACATTGCAATTGTCATTGTCATAATGGTTTAAAATTGGTGATGTAGTCGGAACCGAACTAGATTTAGTATCCCGCCGATATTTAAAAGTTTTGGTTCTTGCCGGATCCTAAACTGTCCGATTTGATTTTTAAACAAATGACATGCTTCTTCATTTGTTTGAAAAATATAAAAAGATGTTATATTTATTAAAATTCCGGCCAAAATGTGGATACGGCAGCATCACTATTTAAAATAACCTAAATTTGTAAACTTTTTCTAGCTAAATTTGTTCCTCATGCTAGGTAAAGGAAAAAGTATTTATTATTATTTTTTTGTATTGCCAACATTAAAATTTTCCAAGGTTTGTTAATAGAAGAACAAAAGAGAAAAAATTCTAATTATATAATCAAAACATTAAGAACCAACAGATGACGCTATTGAGTATTAAGATAGTAATACCAGTGTCAATATGTACCAAGTAATCTGTCAGTAGTTTAAAAAAAAACTTAAAGTTTGTATTTTTTGACCAAAAAGAATAACACAAGATATCTTTATCATAAGTAAATATGTAGAAAGTTATGTTTCTCACAATATACTCCCAGTCATGTACCAGTCTCAGTCATGTGCCAGTCCCAGTCATGTGCCAAGTGATTTATGGTTTCAGATATAAAATCCCTAAAGTTTTTAATTTTTATAAACAAAAAGGCCAGCACAAAATATGTAAGTGGTTACGTTTCTAACAATTACGCAATCGCTTTTGGCAACGACATATCACCATGTTTTATGTATACACTTTTACTTTTTGAGGAAACATCATGATGTGTCACTGTCAAAAGTATACACTTTTACTTTTGACAGTGACACATCACGATGTTTCCTCAAAACATTATGAAATGACGCATCGAGTGCATAATTGTTTGAAACGTCACTTACATATTTACTGCTGGCCTTTTTGGTTATAAAAATTAAAAGTTTTAGGGATTTTTTCTCTAAAACCATAGATCACTTGGCACATGACTGGGATTGGTACATGGCTGGGACTGGTACATGACTGGGACTGACAAATGACCGAGACTATATAGGTGATCTGTGATATGTTTTCCAACTTCTATAGAAGAAAATCAGCAAAACGGCTGGACCCTAGTGTTGAATTTTGAACTGCTCAAATGGGGAAAAACAAAACCCACATGAATTATCAGAAACATAACTTTTTACATATTTTCTAGATATTCCGAGATCTCTTTTGTTGTTGAACGTTTTGGTTCTCTCTAAAACTACTTGCAGATCACTTGAAACGGATTGACACTAATCACATTAGAAAAAAAGCTACTGACATTTGGAAAAGTTGCAGAAAGCAGCTGAAGAATCAACCCTCAAATATGTATATGGAGAAAGAAGAGCACCATAGCTGGTGCAAATAGATCAAGGAAAAGATGAAAAAGCAATAGGAAAAGATGTAGGCCTGAATATTCATCATTTTGGTGCAGTCAAGTCACTAAACTTCAAAATTTAGACGTTATCTAATCAAGTGTTTTCTAATTTACGTCACTAACTGACGTTACTTTAACGTTTATAAATGGCGTCTCTGCTCCTCGACGAACTTTTAATTTTTTGTCATAATATTTACGCCAAAATGACGTACAGTATGACCACGACGTGAATATGACGTACATCTTTCTAATAACCACATTTTTATGCACTGGGACCGTTTAAAACGTATATTTCTGTTGAAATCTCAATTTTGAAAAGTAAGTTTTTGCTGGCTTGAAAATATAGAGGTAACAAAAAGTTCAGCTACTAGGACTAAAACTGTGAAACCTACTCGTAGTTTATAATGAGGTACTTCGGATGTAGTTACCAAACGGTGTGACGATAAAATATATTTGCGAACGACGCACGAGAAATAGTAAGAAAGCTAGTAGCTACGGCGCCGACCTAAACTATCCTACTGTTCAACAAAACTGAGAAGAACCTTAACTGTCAGATTTCTAAGTAGAGATGCAAGTTGTACAAGAGTATATACATCAATACGGTGTTACTGTACATTTGTAGACACAATGTTATCAACTGTTATGTTATTACTTCTACGGAATGATTGCGAACGCTGGGAATATTGTTTTTCATCATAAAGACTTAGGTTCTTCTCAATTCTGTCGATTTGTACGTTATATAAACATGAGAGATGCCCTGCATAAAAGAACAGAAAGGAAATAAGATGTGTTACCACAGCAAGCTGAGAATATGCAGAACATAGATAATATAAATAAAATTGTAAATGAAGGAATTAGTAAACGAGATACAAAGAGATTTTTATAACAGAAGGTAATGGAAGAAGTCAAAGACAATGGAAAGGTGAAAGAGAAAATGATGACAAGGATCTTTTTGAAACTTTTCTATAAAATAAAGATAGAAGAAAGATGTATATACTGCTAAGAAGACACACAATAAGACAAGTCCACGCTAGTAGTGAGCGTGAGATGAGACTGCAAAGAAAAAAGTCGGAAGAGTTTAAAGCGGGAAAGATATAAATAAACCAAAGTGAAATTAAATAGAAAACAAAACGGAAACAGGAACGTGAAAAGAAAAAGAAGCGAAGGACGCACGTGTAACTAGGTCTATAAAGAAAGAGAAGATGTAAGAACAGAGAATAATGAACATTTACAGAAACAATAGTACCAAGTAAAATGGCAGAAATAAGGAATTGCTTACTGAAAGCAGATTGCAAGAGTTAATTGTTTGAAAGACATTTCAAGATTGACGAACAAAAATGTTTGAAATGCTCAGAATATATCTGGCGACTAGGGGACACGAAGAAATAATTCCCGAAAGAGAGAGAGAGAAAGAGAAACAAAAAGAAAGAGAGATAATTTTACTGAAATTGAAATTTGTAAATCTAGGAATACCATATTTGATAGAATTACAACCGCAGCAACAACACTTGGACAAGGGAGCATTTAACATCAAAGCTGTAAGATAATACTATGTGCAAGTAGTTCTCCAAGCCATTTGCTGAGACCAACAGCACTAAGTCAAAAAAGTTATATTTTTTATTTTGCAATGTTTTCCTCATTTGGCGGTTCTTGATTTTTAATGTCTAGCACCTCTGAACACGACCGAATATACTGAATGTGCATGCAGTTTTTTTGAACCATTGTGCATTTCCATTGTTCTCACAGAATTCGTTATTTCTTTTTCTACTTGAAATTAACAAGCTGCACACACTCGTTTTCTAAGAATTAATATTTAACGTTTCCAGTACTGATGATGTTAGTGTAACCAGTGCAAGCATAACGGACCGCTCAACACCATCACCAGCGCACCTGCTACGCCACGAAGCATCCACATCCTCAGATGGACACCAATACTCCGAAGATTATTACACAACGGATAAAGATAATGAATATATTTATGTTACTTATCCGCCCGATTTAAAACGAAGACTATTAGAAAGGTACGTATTTGTAGACCGATGAAAAGATTTAGTAGAGGGGCGGCATGCGCGTAGTCGCGTAAAACAATTTCTGCGCATAATAGTTGTAGTCGGATTCAAAAAGTAAAAATAAAATTGGTCGCAAATTTAGAATTAGACTAATTAGAATTTTTCTGATCTAGTTGCTACAATAGAACCACTCGCTTATGAAGAAAGAGTTGCCTCTATCTAACCTTAGTTTCTTCTCCATACTTAAATAAAAAACATTCCGTTCTGCAAAATAAAAAAGACAAAAACTATGTAGTTCTAATTTTTCCCATAGCAAAACTGTTATAATTAAGCTATCTTCTTTCACACCACTATTGTTAAATTAAAATGATAATTATTGATAAAAAAAAGCACTTGCCCTTTGAATAAAAAAAAATTGTGATTGACTAAAATTGCACGTTTTCGATTATTAAATGATCAGCCATTTTTTACAAAGTAAGGAAGAACTTAGCGGATAGAAGTTTAAAGTTTTTATAAATAAATACCTACGAAATAGTGGCCAAACAAGATACACTTAATTATAATTCGCAAATAAAAAATAAATTATCGATAAATTTATTATAAATTGTAGTAGCCAGAAATTTTCTTATAGTTCTTGTATAAAAACATTTTTCCCGTTTGATTTTGTAGTAGGCATGTAGTCTCCAGTCGTAGTGTTTTTTTAAATACTTATTGGGTTTTTGATGATGACACGTTTGCTTTGGGATAAAAAATGAAAAATCACATTTTTTGGCCGGAGTAAATAGTTATGGAATATTATTTCACGAATTTTTCCAAAAATGAAATTATCCTAGTCGTTAACTTTAAGCTCTTTATAAATAAATTTGAGAAAAATATGAAAAATTATAATGAAAAAAATAAATGGGTTTGTACAATAATTATTGCAAAATAAAGAAAACTTACGAATGTTTTTATTTCATGATTACCCGGCATTATTGCAGAGATAGCATCATCCACCCAATGTATGTTCTAAGAACCGTAAGTAAAAATAAATTACATTTTTTTAAGCTTACATCGGAGAACAAAAACTCTTGAGCGATCCAGCGCCATTAGAAGAAAATATATTTGTTTTGTTTTGTTATGACACATGTGTTGATTACAATTTTTTATTTTTGAAATAATCAAATTTTGTGTTCTTTTCATATGCGGTAATAGTAATGTTTGCAAGTGACCCTATCACTATCGAGTAGAGACTATTAATTAACAAAACTGGAAAGTATAGTGAACAATAATAAAAACAATATAACAACAATAAAAAATAATGTTAACCTTGTATATGAACATTAATATGTATTTAAACGGGGTTGCCAGACGTGAACTCAGCTCTTGATCGCACCGCACCCCATTTGATTTTTTTAAGGAAAAGAAAATTTCAAAACAAAATCTTCTTACTACTAAAAATTTGATTGTTGACCCAATGCTATAGCACGATTAGCAATGATTGTTGGTCAGGTTGAAACGCCAGACCAACAATATAGCATGTTGAACGCAACCGTAATTTGATATTAAAAGTATTTTACTGCATGACAAGCTCAACCGTGATTTGATATTAAAAGTTTTTTATAAGTAAAATTTTCATTGTTGGTTAGGTTCAAACGCCTGACCAACCCTATAGCATGATAACCGCATCTGTAATTTGATATTAAAAGTTTTTTTATTGCACGATGAGCTCAACCGTAAATTGCTATTAAAAGTTTTTTTATTGAAGTAAAATTTTGATTGTTGGTCAGGTTGAAACGCCCAATCAACACTATAGCATGATAAGCGCATCTGTAATGTGATATTAAGAGTTCTTTTATTGCATGATGAGCACAATCGTAATTTGTAATTAAAATTTTTTTTATTGCATGATGAGCGCAACCTTAATTTGATATTAAAAGTTTTTTATTGCATGATAAGCGCAACCATAATTTGATATTAAAAGTTTTTTTATTGCACTATGAGCTCAACCGTAAATTGCAATTAAAAGTTTTTTTGTCGAAGTAAAATTTTGATTGTTATTCCAACATGCCCAGAGCTTAAAAACATTAATTTTGCAACTTTTTGCATTTAAAAAATATTGGTTACAGCGTTTAATAGATATCGTTATAGTATTTGCAAATTAAAAATTTAGCTGTTTTGGATACTTTATCAATAATAAACTAGTATAAACGCTTATTTGGATACTCTTTTAATAATAAAATACTATTAAGGTTTATGTGTTTGATAAAATAAAACGCAGATAAGGTTAGTGTAATAATGTACAATTTAATTGATAAAAGAATAGAATACTTCGATTATAACCGTTTAAAAATTAAAAGTAACCAGGATTGACATTTGCCATGTCTTAAGTATATAGCACTCAACATCCCAAAAAGTTTCGGGTAACTCATTTTCCACCCAAAATTTTTATATAGAATAGTAATAAATAGTGGAGCATTAGCTTTGAGTATTGTGACAAAACTCTCCCGCCCGTCTATAGAGTCATTCGATAGTTGAATATTATCGTCATCTGCAATGTTTCTGCCAAAATTTTACATCAAACGATGAATGTCCACGTTTTAAGTTGATGAAAGACAATCTATTTGTTTGGAAATTTTTATGCTTTTCATAACGTTTAGTCGAATAAAGGACATCTTATTTTTTTGAGAAATTTTTTTTTTCGGTTTCAGATCGTTTTATGCCGATTAAAGTTAAATTATTTGTTTGAAAATTTTTTATCATAACTTTTTTTGCGTTTCAGAACGTTAATCGGAATAACGACAATCTATTTTTTTGAATTGCCTGGTACTTAAGTCTTTTAAATGGTTCTATCTGAAGCGACTGTTAAATTTATTTGTGCAAAGTTGACAGCTATGGTCATTGGCTGCTTTCTTTCATTATTAAAATTTTTGATGCATTTCTATTTTTTTAAATTTAATTACCAGCCGCATTTCAATTTATTTAAATTTATAATGAATTGCTTGGTGGCGCTGCAATCACATCTTGAGTGAAAAATTGCGGAAGTTCTTGGAACAAGAATTTGTTACAAATGCCAAGTGCAGCAAATGGTTTCTTGTTTACTGCAGCAATTCAGTTATAAATATAAAAACTAACAATGAATCATTTTGGAAGGAAGGTTTAAATGAATGCAATGAGATAAGTGATTGGGTGCTATATATTGAAATGTATACAGTATTTGTTTATTTGTGAATAATACATGACATACATCAGTACAAATATTTCGACTGGTAACTACACGTAACAGTCAGAGAATGTTCAAACAATCGGAAAAGAAGCCTAATATAATATACATTCTAAAATTTATTATACTACATACAAATTACAAGCCACGGTTAAAAAAGAGCGTGCCCGGATTCACACAAACACCCTCTACAAACTACACCTAGATACATTTACAAAAAATTATTTATTTTATATATATTTAGTCATATATAATACAAGCACGGCTCGTTTTTCCCTCGCATGTCTACTGTTAACCGTGGCCCCATTATCACATTGGTTATTGCTTCACCAATCATGCTACTATACACAACAATTCCATTTTACAAAACAATTATTAGGAATACCTAAAGCGTCAGAGAAAACTTTTTTAATAATATATAAATTTGTACAGCGCACAGCCCACTAACAGCTGCATTAATATGTATATATGAAAGTAGTGGGGGTAGTAAAAAGGCAGATTACGAATCACATAATATTACTTTACACGAAGGAACTGAAATTTAAGCGATACGGTCCTGCGCAACATTTACATAAAAGCCTCGGATGATATGCCGTCGAATATTCTAATGATGAGCTTTCTTCGAGCAGGACTATGATAAACATCGTCGCATTTGATGCGCTTCTAATAAAACAATAATAATATTAATAATAATAAAAACAAATTGATAACGAAATATTACAAGCACTCTGAAGTATGCAAAAATATACTTTAACAAATAACAATATACAACGCCTAAATCATAATATATACAAGATCATTTTATTTATAATGTAAGTTATAATAATAATAATAATAATTATAAATGGGCATTCAACCCGTTCTTCCACAAGAGAAGAATTAAAAATACAAGCAAGGGTAAATAAATTTTGATTAAAATGATTTTAAACTAATAATCGACTAGAATCTAGCGTGTCATATTTTCATTTCGGAATTTATTTAAGCACTGGGATTGATTTTCCGTTTGTGGAATGAAACATTGAAGAAGCTATTAATGGGGGATTAAATATTGAATACATCGTCGGTTCCTCTTAAAAAAAAAACAAATACGATATATTACTTTTGTGTGAGTATAATAATCACTATTTACCTATGTATATAATTACAAAGTGTGACTTCGTTAAATGTTAAATGTGTATATATATTGTATGGTTGTTTTTGTTTTGTTTAATATGTCTTTAATTGGTATGACGGTTTTTGTTGAAAAATCTTCGATGTGGCTCTCGTTGTTCAATTCAATTGTTCGGTGGCGAAACCGTACACTTCCAAGACGCGTATCTCAAAATCGCCACTCGGACATAGTGGGGGATTGTTGAAGGTCTGACAATGGTCCGTTTTGCCAAAACGTATGTTTTCATCCATCCAAATCGCCTGACCCTCGCTGAAACATTCAAATTGTTATCTACATGTTAAGCACACAAAATGAAAGAAATAATTCGGCTATATTTGCGCATGCGCACTTGTCGCTTTAATGTAACACTGCAAAAATCGGGTAATTTGACAATGAAGGTCTTCTTGTAATATTAATTTTATGGCAATGTACGGAGGTGCTTTGAAAAGTTCGCAAAATTAAGCACATGGTAGCATCCGTTCAAATATAATTATATATGCAATAGACGGAATTTATACATGCCCCTGAGAACCTAGAAAATTGCCCGCGTCGTGGACTACCAAAAACTTCCTGAAATAGTCGAAAAAGATAAATGAAATGATTATGCAGGTCGATTAAACATCTCCGAAATTGTTAATGATATAGGAATCTCAGATGAAAGAACCTTTCATATCCTAACTGTGAAATTCCGGATAAAAAGCATATTGACAATAGATCAATTAATAAATGATAAATCTATAGAAATGTTATGGCAATGATTTAAGCAAGGTATAAAATATACAGTTCGTCTCCAACCCTTGACTAACAAGAAGACACTATTGTTCCTTTATAAAAACATAAAAAATGAAATGAAATGTGATTTCACTGATGCTGGTCGGACAAAATAAATAAAAAGATTTGTCGCAAAACACGACCAGCAAAGTTTGACGTTCGATGAAATAAATACAACTTTTCAGCTAAGCAAAGTAAGTAGATTCAATTAATTAATACCGATAGTATTACATATTAATAAAGCAAGTTATGCCATGCATGCACATGTATAAGATATAATATAGAACACTAACCTACTATGAAGGTCCACATCCAAGCTTTATTCGTGTAAGGTGTGTGTTATAATTACCAGTAAGCAATAGACAATCTTATTAACATAATATATATTTTAATTATAGCGACAAGCAAGAAGAATTTGATATGCCCCAGGAGCAGGTTCTATGAGA
>JARJEC010161953.1:0-14547 GCA_030264575.1 Tachinus sp. AB-2021 | reverse complement strand
TACTGATTTAAAAACTATCTTAAAAACTCGTTTGAAACAAATACCTGTAAAATGTTAATATTTCTCTAAGTTTTGAAGAAACAAAAACAATAAAAAATTAACATTAAATTAGATGACAAATTATAAAAAAATAAAACAAACATTAAACTAAATCATACTAAATAACACAAATAAATAAATCTCAACTATTGAAGAATTATTGATTAAAGAACTATTATAACATGTTTTGTTATGTTTATATGCTGTGCGGTAAAATATCCACAGCTATAGAATATTGTTATAATTTTGATATTTCGTTGACTGTCAAATGTGAAGTTCTATATGATAGTAAAAAGAATTTTGTTATAAAGGATTGTTCGCCTATAGAATACGCAGAAATTGTTGAATTGTATTTCCATAACTTTTCATCGGTAGAAATGGTAGTAAAATGATGTCTATAATTTTTGCTTTCCAAGGAAAACGGAATTTTTTGAAATTGGTCGTTTTCTATTCTATTCTATTTGGTTTATTTCTTAAGTTATGAAACCAGGACTAACACATTTTATAGACACTTTTTTACGTAGAATGCAGATATTTGAATGTTTTTTTCAAATAGAAACTATATTTTTATAAAATGTAGTATTTTTTTCTGATTTTAACGATATATGGTTTATTAGGTTTGCAGTTACTAATAACAAATTCTTGTTTATTAAAAAAAAAGATTCTAAATCCGCTTGGGTGTGGATTTGAAATATTTTTTTTGTGATTTTGTGCATAAAAGTATTCAGACAACGTTATTAACATTTATTTTAAATGGTAAAAGTTTATTTATGGCAAGTAAAATAAAGAAAACTTGTTCCGTCCGTTGCTTAGAATACGCAAGAAAGAATGTAAAACAAGTAAAATGGGTTACATAAAAAATCAGTTTATTGGCTGTTCTCTGTATAGATTTTAATTTAGTTAATGACAAAAATATAATTATCCATTTTTGTTAACAGCAAGCCCAATAGCAGCAAACTATATATCATTAGAATCAAGAACTATAGTTTCTATTCAAAAAGAAAGTTGATCAAAGATTTCAAAAATGTCGCAAAAAATTACTGAATGTGCGACCAAATTTTAAATAAAAAAGTGCTCATAAGATGTGTTAGTTTTGTTTCCATAACTTAAAAAATAAATCAAATTGAAACCATAATAGAAAACGGCCAATTTAAAAAAATCACGTTTTCAGAATTCATCTAGTGTTTTTGGTTAGATAGCCTATAGTAAATTTGGTCACCCTGTACATACGGGAAAAAGTTTTAGATGTATAAATAATAATATTGAGTTTGTTTGGGCCAATGTTCAGGTAGGACTAAATACATTCACAAAAAGACATTCAACTTTATTTTGATTGTCTGAGCATAATTTAAAATCAATTTGCACTTAGATTTGCATTTGTATTCATACAAAAAACTGTGTTCAAACTAAGGTGACGTCTGCAATAAGCACAAATTGTTAGAAACTTACTTAAGGCAAAATTTCATAATGAAATACGAAGCAAACTTTAGCCTTTCTGGCCATGTTAACAAGCAAAATGGTAATTTTTCAAGAAATCTCAATCAAACAATGTAACTTCGCGATTTTTAAAATAAGGCAAAGAGAATATTATAATAAAATAATAGTGTTTCAATCGAAAAGTCGTGGTTTGATGCGCAATATTCTCTGAACAAATCATTGGACCTTTGTTTTTGAATATGCCTTGGGCAATGCAATTACTATTAATAGAGAAAGATATCGACCAATGATACGACAATTTCTGCAAGTTTAAAAAACTTGACAACAAAAACTTCTGATTCCAACAGGATGATGCCACATGCCACTGATCGCGTGAATTAGTCACTCTTCTTAGAAATATTTTCCCTGCCAGGCTGCTTTAAAAACTAAAGATATCGAGTAGCCGCCTTACTCCCCTATTTGATGGCATGCAACTTTGTCTTGTAGAGATAAAAAGAATAGTTTACACACTTTATTAAAAAAGTTAAAGAAAAATATTAGTGAAAAAACTAACTGAAAAATGACGCAAAGTAATGATGCTACATTCAAAGTAGAGTTGATTATTGTGTGGCTTGTCGTTTACTCGAAGTTGATTTTCATAAATATAGTTACATATTTTAATGAATAGCTTTAATAGAAGCAAAATATTAAAAAAAAAACATGACTGTGTATATTTCCGCTGTGTTACGATCATAACGTCTATTTTCGTTGTCATTTCAAAATTATAAAATATTTGTAGGAGGGCCCTAAATTTAGGATTCTGCACACACAAAATATAAATATACATATATACATATAAAAATAGCAAACATTTTTATAAATAGTTAAATAAAAAATAAAACATGTTGATTATAATATTGGTACTCACCATACATACAATGTTTATTAAACAAATTTATGTTCGTTGATGTATTGTAAGTATGTGGTTTTAAAAGTAAATAAACTTAGGGCAATTTTAATATTATTTGGTTTTAAAGTATAAAATAATTTAACACCATTTATTAATATTGACTTGTACTTTTTTCTCTCTCTTACATACTAGATTCTTCTATAATGATCATTCTTTCTTGTCGGATAGGTAAAGAACTGAGCATTTTTAACTAAAGTAAAATACTGTGAAGCCGATTAAAAATAAAAATTAAAGCATGAAATCTATTAACTCATTCATCGACAAACTATAAAGAATGGTAAGTATAAGTTTAATAGGTGTATAACAATTAGATTTTAAAATAATTCCCATTGCTTGCAAAAATATTACAAAAACTTTAAAATAAAGCTATTTTAAAGTTTTTGTAATATTTTTTTCCGAGTTTCGTTTAAAGAGTAGTGAATCGCGCAGTAATATTGATATATTGGTCTAATTGTTGTATGCAGACTACAATTAAACTTTTAGTAGAGAGAAATTGAGAAACTCTTTTTAGTATTTCATTTGTTTATTAGTTTTCTTGACGATGCTATAAAAATGTGCGTTAAATGTTAATTGTATATTTGGATGTCCAGATATTTAATTTCAATAACCCATTCAAATTTCTAAGTCTCAATGATTCTAAAATAATTATGTTGTGCTTGAACCTTGTTATAAACAATCATTTCTTTAGTTTTTGTATAATTAAGAACAGCTGATTAAGTCTTAGCCAATGTATTGAAAAATTATTGATAATCTCAATTAACTTACTCAAATTGGAGCCACTTACATATATTAGAGTATCATCCTCAAATAGTTTCAATTAGCAGTCTTTTATATAGTTTTTAATTAATATCCTGTAATAGTTTTTAATGTCATTAATATAAATGTTAAGTTTTGGGATGCGCGGAGCTTGACACTGCTTATAAATTCGCCACAGTTAATATTATATTATTATTATTTTTCAAACGGCAAGTTTATTTTTTTTTAATGTTATTTAACCCACCTTACTTTTTATATCAATATACAATAAAAATGAGCTCTTTCAAATTCCACAAAAAAATTGGGGTTATTCTTATGAGAATCGAAGAAATCCCTGGAAATGTCCGAGCTAATTAAAAATATATGTGAATTAAAATTTTACCGTTATTTATTATCAATATTTTACGAATGAACAATTATATTAAATATTATGATATTTCAGGAAATAAACAAAAAGATATAAAACACAACATAAATTTAACTTCAGTTATTTTTAATTTATTAATAATCATTTCAATAGATTAATATGTTATTAAATTAATTAGTACATTTTAAGTAAATTGACTATATGTACAAATATTAAAGTTAAATTAATATTACTATTTATATAAACCGAAATATTCAAAAGAGAGTACATATTTTACATTCGTAAATGAAATAAAATTCTGAACAATGCAAGTTATTAATAACAATTTAATTTATAATTTATTAGTATCTAATCTGACATGTTTCTCACTTACTGTAAATCATATCAATTTATCAGATAATTATTCGATTTTTTTTAATCCATGATACGAACCGCATAAACATGTTCCATTATTCATAATCCAGTCACCTTTACTAAAGAAATCTGCTGAACGCACTGCTCGAATTAGTAGCTCATGATAGTTCATTGAAAACTCGTATTCCATAGCTTCGACGCTCCCCTATTAGATGGCCCCACCAATACAGAAATGCAATAAATTTTGAAAAGGTTTATTGTCATCATAAAATCGCAAGTGATTTTTAAAGTACTTTATATTCCAGTAACTTTTTATAGTTATCTAGCATGATATTTGTCATAAAGTTATATTGCTGAATTACATAGTAATATCACACCACTTTAAAATGTTAATATAATTGTCTTATACAATAGGTTATTTCAAGTTTATCATTAAAAAAGGCAATATTAATCGGTTGTGAAAATACAAATAAATTGAAATTAGTTATACAGTTGTGTAATACTATTTCCTTGAAAAATGTTATTATTGTTATTATTCCTGTTATTATTATTATTATTAATTCTAAATCTTGCTTGTATATTTGGTTATGATTAAATGAACAATTTTGAATTTTATTTCTATCGGTTCAATTATTTTAATAAAATTATAAACGCATAATATTTAAGTAATATAATTAATTAAATAATTGTTTGTTTATGTAAGAAATAAATATATTAATAATCCACAATATATGTTGTAAACATTCCAATTAATTATATTTTGAAATTCTGTATTGCGTTAAGTTTAATTTATTGTTAAACGTATAGGGGCTATATCGTAAGTGAGATAGAACAATTATTGCAAAACTAAAAATTATTAATAAAGTAATGTTCAAACTACTGTGGATTAGAAGTTAAGTTTCAATAAACTTTGAAATATGTTCGCTGTTTACAACAAAAAATAAATTTCAAACGATTGTAATTAAAAAACAACATTGTCTCTGTTGCACTTAGTGCATTAATGAGCTCAATGTATCGGACCTCTTTCTAATATTAATTGGGAATGAACGGCAATAGGAGAAAAAATATTCCTTTTATAAAAATCTTTTATTAGTCGTACGTTTCGGAGAAAAACCTAAAACCTATCTCCTTCCCCAGCGCTATTATGATCATTCATTTTATTAATCGAATTGTAGCACTGAGGAAGGAGAATTTATTACCATCTAATGCATCAATTAATTTGCGTTTTATTAAATCTTAAATAAAATGAAGTTGAAGTTTTTTTGAATATGTTATTAAGTTGTAATTTTTCTATTTCTGATTTACAAAACCAACGTGAACTAGTTTTCATTAACCACAATCATAGACAAACTCAAATGTGGTATTATTATATTTATAAAATGAACTAAGATGTTGAAAAGATTGGATAAAAGATAATAGATAATACAAAAAAAAACAGAAAAAATATATTCCACCCACCCAAAAACATTTTATTATATTTTTCAACATTTTACAACATATCATCAGAAAATACATTTTTGAACAAGCACCAGAACAGGTTCCAAACTATTTTGCGAACGAAATTTTCTGTTATAACACAACTCTGACTAACTTTCGGAAACCTGTTTGGAAACAGTCAAATCAGTCCTTGCTTATAAGCAGATACAACGATTCGGTTGCGTTCGGATTTTTATTGCAAGTAAGATTGTAACTGGTTTCATACTGGTTCGATTTCTTGCGAACCCAAATGAAATAAGTCAGAACTTATCCGGAATCAGTTCGTAAAATGCAAGTAGAAACAAAGTCAATATATTAATTTGTACTCTTAAGAACTCTTAAACTGCGTGGAATTTGATGAGATGAGTTATATCGGTATCATCCTCTGTAGTCAGGACAGCATTTTTCTTCAAAAACCTTTGCGCTGGATCTAAGCTTATATTATTAATTGGTATTTTTCTCATATTATTGTGTGCTCCTTTATGGTATTTAATTAGTCTATAATTACATAGTTTTCTACATTGTGCCATATTTTTTTGACAACTTGGTACCGCCAGCTTAAAGAAGGTTAGTTTTTTATTAATAAAGAGTTATTAGTTACTGCAATATTTTGCTTTTTTTAATTCTTAATTTTTAGTTAGTTATTTTATCTACCCACTTGATTTTCAAAGTTCTTTAATTTATCCGCAGCTCAAGAGCTTTTGTTTATTTATGCTTTGTTGATTAAAAGTTATTTAAATCATTATTGGATTTTTTGGTTGAGATATTTGAATTAGAAATCAAGTTAAACCGCCCAAGTGGCTTAGTATTTATTGTGTTGATTGATGTTCCTTTACTCTCAGGTAAAATGCTTACATGGAGGGTTGATTTCAGGTTTAGGAAAAATCATATTAAACACACTTTCTGCCGAAAAAGAAAAAAAAACTATAGATTTTGTTTATTGTTTAGATGTAGCATGTTAAAATAAACTAATAATTCAGGTTGAAATTCCGGAATTATTGGCAAAGTTTACAAATTAACCTCTCGAGTCTGTGATTGGTCTTAAAGGAACATTCTTTGCTTCTTATCCAACCATCAACCTGTATTAACTAGAGTATTAAAACCACACACCATTTAGTTTAAGCAACTATTTTCTTATGGTTGAGAACATGTTAAATCATAAAGTAGGCAAGAAATCTTTTCAAATAGTACATTAAGTAGTTCAATTAACAAATATTACAAATTCTTACGCTAAAATAAAACACAAGACTTTCAGGAAATAGCTATAGGTTACTGTGTTGTGGTTTATCATAGGTAGATATAGTTATAGTGACTATCAGCAACTTCGAATAATATAAAACAAATAAAGCAAAATTTATTCTAATACAAACAGTTATTAGTTCATTAGTTTTGGCCATAGTTTCCAAAAAAAAATGCAAAACTTTGACTCGGCCAAAACTATTGTTTACATGAAAAAATTAAAATATATTGTTTGAAAAGACTCAGTGTTTAGTGTATTGACTGCTGTTACAAGGGTCCTGGGTTCGATTCCGGGTAGTCCTTGCCTTATAATAGTTTAGGCAAAACAACGTTTGCTGGGTAATTGGATTATTTCTACCTGTGCTAATGCTACTATCGACGTATTGCAAGAATAGTTTAATTACATTTTTTTAAATGGCGTTGCTACTAGGCTGCAAGAAATTTAAATTTACCTATATCTAACATCGCATTGAAGCATCCATTCAAGTTATTATCTAACACTGCTCAAAATAATTGGTTACTATAATAGATCTTGGTTAAAATTTAAATACTTTGTATTAAAAATAATTCCTTTTATTGTAAAATTATATTGATCTATTTGGAAAATCATTTAGATTAAAAAATGTTATAATTTTAAGTTCACTTTTTCTGTATTTTCTGTATTTTTAAATTTATTTATTGCTGTAAATTGTATTTATTTATTTTGCAAATTTATTAAAATTTACTGCAGTTTTTACAACCATATATTTTATTAAAGAAAAATTGATAGAATTGACCGTTACTATGTGTTAATTCGCAATATAAGAAAATTAAACTACTACGTTTCTGTATCACGATTTATTTAGTCACACAATATTTTATTGTTGTCTACATTATTGAAATTAATATTTTTAAGTTTTATATTATACCTAGAATTTAATCTACTACATTTCATCATTCTTATTAAATTATTCTTACCGACTTTTACCTTATTTAAAAAAAAACTTTCCTTATATAAATTATTTTTGTTTAGCAATAGTTTATTTGTTTTTCTCCAGCAATATTGCTATAGGAAAATAAAAACATATTCTAATTTGAATAAAAAACAAACAAAAAGAATTTCACCAATAGCAACTAATTTCAGTGTTAGATTTGTAAAGAGTAATAGATATAAACTTAATTTGCCTTAAAAACCAAAAATATATTTATACCAATGTATTTTATTATCATAATTGCTAAGAGTTGATAGGCATAAACAATTACTCAGATTATCATTTAATGTAGTTTCTATTAATATAATGCTTATTGTTTTAGTCTTGAGATTATTATCAAACGGCAATTTATAAATTGCACGTGCATGAATATTTATTAACTAAAGTATTAATATTCAAAATTATCAGTTTTCTTTCATATTTATCGAATGAGAGTATATAAAAGGCAAAACGTCGCATAAACATAATAAAAAATCAAACAGCCATGATTTTTAACGGATGTCTATATAAACAGCTAACATAAAAATTATAACGTGAAGATATATAAAATCAATATGATTATTACAACTTTATACTTCCTTGAAGGTTCCGTCTGTCACGAGCTTTCAAGTATAAAAAGCTCGTACAGTAAGCTTTTAAGTTCACGCATGAACAAGCCGGCTGTCCCGTCAGAATAACATCACATCATCCCATCAACCCGCTCCGTTCTCCACTTTTATAATACAATGTCATATATGTACCAACTTTCTTATCTAAATAGAAACACATTACCAAAAAAACACTTAAGACGTGACAAATATACCCGCTTTTCTAAAAATAATGATAAAATTGTTGAAAATTTAAGTTGCAATATCGTCAGTAACCTTAATTAGTTTTTATACCGAAAAAAGTAAAAATTATCGGGTGCAGCAGGTTACTTTAAGGAGTAATATTTTTTAATTATATTTATTAAAGATTTGACTAATCGGATTATGCCAAAAACATAGAAATCAAGCACATGGTTAGCGTCACGGCACCATTTGTGAAGAAATGGGGCACAGAGTACGTACATGCTATTACTTCTACTTATTTTTATATTTATTTAAAAAATACTTATAATTTTATAATAATCTTTATAAATGGCTATTATAAATTTTATTTATTAAGTTTTAAGCAAAATTAAAATATTTTGGTAAATCTAAGTTTAATTTATATTTACATAGCGTTTAAAGGATATAAAAATTAACATTGTTTTAATATCATAAATTATGACTTTAGTAATATCAGCAGATGTTACTGACACCTTTCAAATGATGTTATATGTACTTTTTTATACATAAATAAATATGTAATATACTTAGAAAATATGATAAACGAGGTGGTTAATAATATAAAATATTCATATGGATATATAATAATTGTTATCACAACATGGGTCAAAAGTAACCATTTAAAATGAGAAACCTCGTCAAAGTTTCTTCAATTTAGGCCTTAATTACAAAAAACTTTACTTTTATGTATTTATCATTTTCAATTTACTTTTATTATATTATTATAAAAATATAAATCTTAGATTGTAATCTTACTTTAATATTACAGTTACAAAAAATATCTTCATATGTGAATTATTTAGAGGCAGTGTGTTAGGACCGTGGCAAATTCTCGCGAAAGTTCCAGAATGCAAATCTAGTATTTTTTTACCCCTAACGAGGCCACCCTCGCTTTTTTTCACCCTCAAGTCAATGTAGAGCGGCCCAAACGAATACTGCACGACTTTTTTAACTTTACATGTATTAATATCGCGCATGACAAAACTGGAAACCTCGAATCTTCCCTAAGTTGAAAAAAATCTATAATGGTGTATATGTGTATATAAGATATGCTAGTTAGAAGGAAAGAAAAGAAGTTTTGATTGCTTCTCTCGTGTGATATTGATTAAATTTTTTTAAATATCTCACATTGAGCTTCCTGGATGATGTAGATTTTATGATTAGATCTATGATTCGAAGCGGGCAACTATAAATAGGCTTAATCAAATGAAAAGGCAATTATATCTCTCATGAATATAAAATTTTAAGGACGTAAATTTAATTTCATTTAGAATTAATTGCTTTCGATAGAATTATAAATATATACATTAAATGTAAGTAAATAGGGAAATTATAAATAAAGAAGTATAATTATACAAATAATATTAATATTATGTAACTTTTTTAATAAAATGTTATTATAAATAAATAGGTATTCTAATTTTTTACAAAAACTAATAATATTGTGGTGAAACTAATTAATTTTAATAAAAAACTAAATTGTACATTATTATAGTAATTTGTCTTACTATATCAATTTGTATGATAATAATAATCTTGTGATATATGTAGAGATTAATATTATGTAAAATAACGACACCCTAAGGTTTTAAACTCTTATCGCAAAAAGGCCTGTAGGCTTTACTGTTAAGATACACATTCATATGATGATATGATGTTTATGGTCCCATATATTTGAGTTCTGCCTGTAAGATTGCAATTCTAAAATTATTGTTATTATTATTATTACATTGCAAATAACGTAGTTATAGAAAACATTTTTAAATATTTTTCTGTCTAATAACAAAAATATTCATCATGATAATGTAAACATGTGTATTGAGATTTTTTTCAGTAGCTGCTATTACATCCAACAATCTAAACCGTTCGATGTTCGGTTATTAAACTTAATAAAATTACATTTTTTTTTTAAATTTATTTAATATTATAAATATTATTTAATAAGGTAATCATTATACGAATCTATGAATAAATTGACAATAGAAATTTGCTGTTTTATCATATTTTATTCAATGCATTAGCAGCTTGCTGATCAATACAAATTTGTGTTTGATTAGTTAATTAAAAGTAGCTGTTTGATATATTATGTTAATAAAGGGTGATTTTAAGACCGATCAAGTTTCAAGCCCCACTTGTACCACGACCAGTTAAAATTTTAATCTTTGGTTAAAGTCTTAACTGAAAGTTATTTCATAGCACCATACTCAAAGTACGGATTAAATCACCCTAACTACAGATTACAAACAGAACGTGTCAGTTAACCTCAAATAACAATTCTGACATTTCAACAGTAAAATAATATTGTTTTTGCAGAACATGAGGACGCAGATTTTTATAAGGATTATATGTTAATAAGATAAATAATATACAATACGATGTTTGTGTTCTTAATAAGCAACCTTCATACATTAATTAATATATTATAATTATTTTATTGTTGTTTAATAACAATTATCTTTTTATTTTCTATATTTATTTTAACACATCGATTTTATTTTCTAAATATCATTTTCAATGAACATTAATAAATTCTATGAAATTAAAAAAGAAAATATAAAATATGTTATATATTTAACGTTAAATTATTTGATTTTATTGCCAACAGTTTCTGGTAACTTTTAGTTTTTAGCTGATGTATGTACAAATAATTTGAAAAAAAAAATTTTTAGTTTACAAAAATATTTAAGACGTGTGAAGTCACATTAATACGAGTTTTTTCGATAGTTGCCAGATTTAAGTGTAAGTTACTTAACTCATAATTAAATATTGATGGTACAATATAAATTATTTTAAACTTAAAGTAAAAATTAACTAACGATTTAGTTACAGCCACTTTTAACTGACGGTGGTGCAAACAGGCCTAAATGAATCAACTGTCAAACAAAGTTTTAAGGTTATATTTATTAGTATTTTTTTCCTGAGCTGCTTCGTCAAGCGTCTCTTTACTGCGGCCCTGGTTGTCATATTGTGCACTTCTGACGTTTTACACATTTAGCAGTTCTGTCTCTTCTATGAAGTTCAGGAGTTTTTGGCAAGGGATTGTGTTAGTTCTTCTTGGGATAGCACATACTGAACTGTATATTCCATGTTGAATGCATTGCATTTGCATTTGCATTTAAGGTTATATTTATTAGTATTTTTTTCCTGAGCTGCTTCGTCAAGCGTCTCTTTACTGCTGCCCTGGTGGTCCTGTTGTGCACCTCTGACGTCTTACACTTTTAGCAGTTTTGTCTCTTCTATGAAGTCCAGGAGTTTTTGCCAAGGGATTGTTTTAGCTCTTCTAGGGTTAGCACATACTTGTCAAAGTGAACTGTGTATTGTATGTTGAATGCTTTGCATTGACATAGTAGATGATGTTCTCCAAACTTCCGTGGCATAGTGGATTTTCCTGTATATCCAATTTATGCATGTGCTTATTAAGACTATGGTCGTTAATCAGTTCCTTTATTATACTAATATTTGCCTCCATAACTTTTTAGTTTTTTCAAAAAGGTTTTTTTAGATTCTCTTGTAGTCTGACTTATGCTAGTCTGACACTATGCTATTTATTATTTCAAAAGGTGTAGAGTTTATAAAAATACGGCCTCCCACTGACTGAATTAAAAATAGCGGCCAATGAAATGCCGTATATCAATAAATTGTACAACTCTTGATACAATAAATTGCAAAGTGACAGACAGAGTTAACCACTTTTCAGGTATCGGTGCAAATAGTATTTTGCACTGCCACGCTGTTGGGGTTGCAAATTCCAATTGTAGCCTTGGTACCCAGGTAATCATTCTCCTAGAATCTGAAAGTGCCTTCAAGTCAATGATCTAAAGTTTCCAGCCTTCTAGGAAGCGCTTCATATTCTATCTTTATAATAATAATGTTTATATCATGTCTTTCAATCTTGAGATTACAGCATAAATCATATAAAAATAATTTCTGTTATAAAACAAGTATTCATAATCATAATCACCCTTTAGTATTCCTTTCATTTCCAATTTCTCTCCATTCATCAGTTTACTACATTTGGTTAACATATGTTCAAAAGTTTTCTAAATTTATCTAAAATTTTGTCACACTTTTCTCATTTCCCACATAAAAATCACGCAATATTTTCTTCTTCTTTATTGAGGGGAAGCGCGCTGCTATTCAGACCATGTGCTACGCATGTCGTAAAGTATAGAACAAAAACGTCATTTATCTATTTTTGTGTAATCTAATTGTTAGATCAAAACTTTTTAGGAAAAAAAGACTGGAGTTTTTCTGATTTCAATGAGCAAGCGCATAAGGATTACAAATTAACAAGATACTTAATACTTTATGTTGTTTATCACGGACGCTGCGACCACGTGTTGTTTGTGTGATATTTTTACAGGATTTATATTTAAGAAATTAATTAATAATACTGTGCTGTGGAATAAGTAAATTCAATACACGGATGTAACTTTTGAATGTAATAAAAACCCACGATAAAAACCCTGAGATACCCGTCTCATTAAATTTAGCACTCTCTGGATACTGAATATTTCGTTTTTGTTTGTACATCCCGAGCTCTCTCTCTCTCTCTCTCTCTATCTATCTCTATCTCTATCTCTATCTCACTATCGCTATCTCTATCCATTTACATATCTAGCTTTGTAATTGCATTCCAGAAAACGGAGTAAAAATTGACTCCTTTACACTAACTCAACACTCCTGCCAAGGATGACATATCTTGATAGCTTCTGCCTTTTTGGCGTTAAGAAAGCAATCGAAGTACTAAAGTTATTGTTGGTGTAGTACCCGTCAGAGTATCTCTGGAGGATCTTTTTATAGTCTCTTCTTTTAATTTGCTTTTCTAGCCTATCGCTTCTGCACTGTCGGCGTGCTGCTGCTGGGTAGGTCATGATAGGATATCAGTTAAGCCAAGGAGCAATTTTTAGTAAATTTTGTATTTTTAGAGGATTTACATTGCTGGAGTGCGGTTGTTGGGTAGGTTATGGGTTAAGCGAAAGACCAGTGATCTCTAATAAATTTCGTACTTTTGTAGTATTTTTAAAAGTCTATTATTAAGTATCTGTTACTTTGCATAAAGGAAACTATTTTTATTAGTATTTCAAGCTTTATTTTCGTATTTAATTATTGCCAAAATCTACTTTTTTTTTTGCTATTTTTAGTTTAAAAAGTTACTGGTAGAATTTGTATGCTCAATTTTTGCGGTTCTATCAAGCTTTTATCATTTTTATTATTTTATATTGTTATTATTACGTTAACTATAAGTTTTTTATTTGATTTTTTATACATGTGGCCCAGCTCAGCTTGATAATATTTGAAGGTCCAGTAAACAAATTAGGGGCACCCCTGCTATAAACGGCATTTTCTAATGCTTTTTATTTTGTATAAATCCGGAAAATTAATTCAATAATCATCAATAAACTCGGTGTATTACCTTTGATAACCAAAACAGATTCGGCAAAATTGAATAACACAATCCTACACCTGATTTACACTTGACTAAGTATTGATTAGTCGTCTACTTAAACATTTTGATCTTTTCCGCTCTCTACTCAACTCTCTTTCTTATACTATTTTAATAGAACACATAGTACATTTAATATTTTTTAAAGTATATTCCTTGAATAATTGAATGTTGGTTTACTATGTAATAGTAAATTATTAATTTGAACTTTTTTATTTGATGTAAAATAATTAAAGACTTATCTTAATAAATTTAAGTAGGCTGATTAAGAATATTTAGTAGCTAACAAATTATAAAATAGAACTTCTTTGATAAAATGAAATAAACATTTTTTTAAACTATATATAATATAATAAAAATATTGTAACTAATTATCAATATCTACAAACTTAAAATGTTTATAATAAATATAAATAGTTGCAATTTAAAAATTATTACTTTATACACTTTATTTCAAGTTGGAGATTTATTGACTGTTATGTTAATAATATTAATAATATTGAAGTATAAATAATTTTTTTAATATTTCATTGTTTCTACTCATGCTACAATAAAATATTAAGAATTGTATTTAATATTTATTAATATCACATTTTAAAGTTATCTTTATTATTAACACAATTTAGTATTATCATTTACATAATTTCAAATATTCTGCTAAGGAATGATAATAATCGTTGCTGTGGTTCTTCAACGCAAAAAAT
>JARJEC010161939.1:0-11543 GCA_030264575.1 Tachinus sp. AB-2021 | reverse complement strand
GTGTGTTTTCCGCTTTTGTATATATATATATATATATATATATATATATATATATATATATATATATATATATATATATATATGCTTATATGCTGTCGAAACCAAGTGTATTTTATTTTTGCATTTACTTTACCTGTTTTAACAAATTATTGAAAAAAAGAATATTCTTAATTACAAGAAATGTTAACAGATTTCTAGATGATTTATGCCCAATATCAGCACGCAATCACCATTCTAGTTCAGCGTCTGTGCAATAAAGAGCTTTGTAAATATAAAATAAAAAGCATTTGAAATAATAGCAGATATTTTTCCAAGGCCGACAACAATGCCGGCAATTTTTTAAAAATTTCTTTGAATTGATTTACAACCTCTAAATAAAATAGTAGCACAGGGGAATTTAAAATATATATATTAACATTGAGTAAGGTAATATATTTGTATTATTATTGAGATAAGATGATTATTAAGTTATTAACTTAATTATATAAATTAATTACAAGTTACAATTTACAATCGACTTGCGTATTATGTATTCAATATTAATTTTAACATAAAACAATTATTTTTGAATTGAACAGGGTTTGACAAACTTGTTCAACGTTCTATTCTTATAAATCGTTTGGAACAAAATACCAAGGTAAAATTTCTTTGCTTCTTTACATAAAATGAATAATTAATTAAATTATATTGACAAATTATAAAAATGTAGGGGTTGTCCATTATATAAATAATTACATTTTGTATAAACAATTTTTGTTTTTAAACAGCATTTTATTTGTCAAATATTTAAACAGCGTACACAGATTGCGCAAAGTGTCGAAACATAACATCGCGCAACATTCTCCTTACAAACTTTAGTTTGAATTTAAAAAAACGTAGCTTCAATTTATATTTATACTTAATCATAAATGAGTTTTTAGTTACTGATATTTTATAAATAAAAGTTGCACAAGAAGTAGAACAAATATTATATCACACATTTAATTAGAATTCAATTATTTTTCAAATACATTTAGAAATCAATTAACTTCCTGTAATTAAATATAATTTTATTAAAAAAGGCACTATACATACAGGGTGTTTTTTTTTCAAAAGTATCCACCTTGGATATCTCAGAAAATCGGGACAAACCAAAAAATCCTGGAACACGTCAATTTCTATTTCGAGGGGACTTCCTTTGACATATAGTTGATATGTTTTCTCCTGATTTTCTGAGATATCCAGGTTGGCTACTTTTGAAAAAAAACACACTGTATATACTAGTCATGTAAAAAAATGTAAATTTAGTTTATTTAAATTTTTTAATAAATAAATCATTTTATTTTAAATGAATTTTAAATTGTACTGGTATGCGCAAAAACAACATTTTTTATGTGTTTGAAATAAAACGAACTTTGTAAGATATTTGAAAAGAAACAAATTATGAATAGGAAATATATAATACTTTTATTATACATTTATTTTATCATAGAAATAAATCTTAAGGTGAACTAGTTATTACTAGATGACAGCACTTTTCAGCGCGATTGTGTAAACATGTGTTTCATTACACGCAATTCAACTCTTAAAGTATCATTTTTATAGGATTGCACAAGAAAAAATCGAATTAAAATAAAATGCAGGCACCCGGATAAATTTAATAACCTTGGTCTCCACCACCATCTCGCCAGTCACCACCTATTTAAGTTTTTGGGTAAATTGAGTATTTGAGCTCCTGAGTGGCTCCATTTTTTTACACAAGCTGGTAAACTTGGTTCTCAAGTTTTGTCTAAAAACGCTATGAGGCGTAAAATGCAACAACGCTTTCTACAAAGCCATGTAGTTTTTGCAAAGTTTTTTGTTCTCCTTTAAAATAAAGCAAAACTGAATTAAATGGTGTTGCCATGGCAACGACGATTTATCGATTGCTAAATGTTCAAAACATGAACAATTAACAAAAGTTAACAGAATATTATGTTCAGAACTGTTCAGAGTAGACCAACAAACACATCAATGACCATGCTATTACCGTGCGTTTCTGCTCATGCGTAAAAATACTTCTAACCTATATAGTTTTAATATAAACTTGAGCAAAATCAGCAAATACTACATTAGTATTGCCGTTACTGCTGATTTTTCACCAGAACTGGTGAGTTTCATTGCCTTCTGGTGATTTGGCGATTATTTTACTGAAAATGCCAAAAACTGGTTTTCCATGTTCTATGATTTATTAGGGATTGTTTCATAACTTATATCATACAATCTAATTGTAATGTAACATTTTCTTAATATATTTAGAATTTTAATTGACAAATGCATAAAGTTTATGGATTTCAATATTAAAAATGGCAGTCTTGCAGTCGCTCGCTACACTGCATACTCGTGATCCGAAAGTTTGTCAGTTTACCGGTTTTTTCGTTAGATGTAGCGATATTAAATTTATAAATGAGCCACCAAATGATCTTAACTACATTTGAAAGCAATATATTATTTAATATAAATAAATAAAATATAATCAAATATATTGTACTACCAACAATAATAATAATATTTCTACATTTCTTATTTTTATAAAAGTTAAATATTTAAATTTGCCGCTTAAAACTCGATTATCATTGTTGCAAACTATAATATTTGGTGACTTTGTAAAAAAGTTCTGGTAAAATTATTTTGATTCCAGTGGTAACACTGCATAGCGTGCTCGTTACTCATGCAGTGTTGCCAAGTCAGCGGAATTTCGGCTCGATTTGGCAGATTTCAATTGTTAATTGTGGTAAAATTATCAATCTAGCGGCTAGCGAATCTTTTAGCGGTTTACCCAAAACTATAAGTTTTAGTAAAATGTTACTTAATTTTTTAATTATTTTAATTTTCCAATCGGCAAATATTTTTTTGTAATGATTTCTCTTTTGTAGTCTTGTGATAATTGGAGCTCCGGTGAATTTCCCGATTTTGTCGATTCTCCCAAAGAAATTATTAAAAGATGAATAAAATGTAACTTTTGCATGTATATTTTAAATAATTCTTTTCTCGCGGAAAAAAGTTGTGAATTTAGCGGTCACTGCATACGGCGAATTGGCAACGCTGCACTCGTGCTTCTGCTGTCAACTGTCGACCGTCAACAATAACAAATGGCTTTGATAAGACCAGACTGTTGTTGCATGTATCAGGATATTTACAAGAATTGCAGAATCTTATTTTAAAGTGTAACCTGTGTATTATTATCTCAACAACAGGCAACTATAAATCATGAGTTTTATCACATTGGAAAACATAAAGCAACATCAATGTACAGGCAAGCAGATTTTAATTTTGAAACAAAAATATGAACTCATAATAGATTCAATAAGAACCTATGGTAATATTAATTCAATTAAGGATCTTCTAAATGTATTAGAAAAAAGGGATCATATAGATTCTTCAGTAATTCAGGAAATTGCTGGAATACTTAATATAAAACCGATTATTGATAACATTCATAGTGGACAAAACGAAAATAAAAATCAAGGGCAGTATCCGGAACAACTTAACACTATAGGCACAAGTAAGTACTGTAAAGAGAAATAATTATAAAATAATATATATATATAATAATTTTTATTGAAAAACAATATACGAGATGTACGAAATATTTTTGTAGTAAATGCTTACTTCAGTTTGGTTTTACCTACCTTGTCAGTGTCGATGTATTATATATTGTTAATTTTCCCCCTGTATACAGGGTATTGGATTCATACAAAAAATTCCAAATTGAGATTTCAACAGAAATGTACATATTTGGAGGTCCCCAAGCCTAAAGTGGTTTTTAGAAAAATGTCTGTATATATGTGAGTGGGTGGGTGTGTTGATTAAATGGTGTTCAATTTTTCTTCAAAAATTGCCATAAACGGCCTTGATTTGAACAGAATTACAAATGAAGAAAGGTAGTTGCTCAATTCTATAGTAATTTAACCTCATTCAAATATCAATCTAAAACTAATTTTATTCAAATTCTAGTGTCAAATTACTATAGAATTGAGCAACTACCTTTCATTATTTGCTATTCTGTTCAAATTGAAACTTTTATGACGATTTTTGAAGGAAATTTTACCACCACGTGTTGCAACTTAATCTATTGAAACGAATTTTTGGGTGGCACTACTTTCAACATATTCCCCAAATTTCAGAACAATATCTTAAAAACTGAGTTATGCGTGGTACACATATACAACCACATACATACAGACATTTTAGGCAGCAATCGTGGATTCAACATAAAATGACGTTCAACTCCTAGTATAATAATATACTATTAATTTATCTTATCATTAAAGTTAAATAACTAAGAAAATCAATTACCCCATGGATTGACGTATATGTCAAAACCATTTTGTAATGGCTTTGAATAATCTTTTTTATCCTCAGTATTCAGACTGCATATAAAACCTAAAATTCTTTTTATTTGTTCCAGATAATGATATCGACAAAATATATGAGACTATTTATGAGAATTTAGGTTCACATTGGTTAGAGTTTGCCAGATATTTAGAAATACCGGAAGGCAGAATTGATGCATTGCATACTGATAATAATACAAGACGAAGCATTAAATATATACTAAAGTATCATGAAGAGCATTGCAGCCCCGAAAGGTGGAGACAAAAAATACTTCATGCTTTGGAGAAATGCAGAAGAAAAGATTTGAGCAAAAAAGTTGAAAACATGTTGGACAGATATTATATAACAAGACCGGTACATCGCTGACGAATCAAATTTGTATTGTGTGCATATCGTAAAGTTATATATTATATATTTTTATTTTACATTTTATACATATATTAAATATTAAAATTAATTTATGCTATCAATTTTTGTGAATGCCTTCATTATTGAAACTTTTAATGAAATACAGATAGAGATATTTAAAATTATGAAAACGCAAAAATGTAAATTTTTCAAATAATTTAAAAACTATTATTACCGATCAAAAGTTGCACAATTTAGTTTTTATACAGGACAAGTCATAATTATTATCATCATGTTAAAGTTTCTACATTTCTAATAACATTAGCCTATGTTAAACAAATACTAGAACACTAAATTTTCAATTCATTATTTTTTTGTCAAAATTCTTAAATATTACTGTTGAAATGATGAAAATATACTAATTTTGAAAATCTTCAAACAAAGTTTCAGTAACATAAAATTGACGTAAAGTACACAATTATTTGAAAATGTTTATAACCCGAGCTGTGCAAGTATTTTTAATTATTATTTATAAATACTTTTTTACTTAAATATTTGAATTTGAAGTTTAAAAATTAAATTTTTAATTGTAATTAAAAGCAATAGATGGGGACCGTACTTTTAATTTTTAATAATTTTAATGTATTTAAATACTTTATATATTATAATATTTAAATATTTTTTAGTTTTTGCTCGGTTATGTTTATAATGCAAATTTAATAACGTAAATTATATTAGAGTAAATTATGTTTTAAGATGTCAGACATTTTATGTAACATAAGCATGACCAAGTAAATAAGTGTTAAATATTTCTATATTTATGTTCATAAAATTTATTTGCCAATTTAAACGGGTGTAGGTGAAATTGAAGGGTTTGGTGCAGAAACTGGTTATTTTTATATGAAAGCTTTAAACCATTGCAAAAAATAAATTACATTGAAAAAAAACGTATTTTAGTTTATTTTTTATTTATTTTATTATTATTTTATTTATTTTATGAAGCTGTCTGCTTTTTAAATAGATCTGACTGTTTTTGCACCAAACCTATCAATGTTTGCTATTGAAAATCTAAACAACAAACTAAACCAGCTACATGTGAATTTATCATCATAATTTGATGATAAAAAACTTTAAGCAGTACTCAATAAGTGACACTGTTTTATTTACGTCGTTTTTTACTTTGTATTGTATTTTGTCTGGTAAGAGGTACTGTCTTGAGACCCTTGAATTATTTAAGAATCGTTAAGGAATTATAAATAAAAGCAATCGGTGCTGTCCGATGAGGAAGCTTCTTTTTTTAGCTTTCATATTTTCACTGTTGAATATAATTGTGCCTCTTACAACTGCTGCTTTCCTTATTCATGTTTTGATATTCTAATACTTTATGGCTCTTTTGATTTACATTTTTCTGGCCCCGCGTCCCGCCCATCGACACACATTGCGCAATGAGCAATCAGGTGTTTAGAAAAAAATGTTTGGCTGTACCAAGGAGAGTTCTTTACATTATAGTTATATTCTTATAGTCTAGATTATCTATGGTTATACTTCAATATTGATATTGTTAGTATTAGTTATTATATATGTTTAGTACCGGCCTGAAGTAATTACTTAAAAAGAAAATATGTCGTTAGTTATTTTAAAATAACAGCACATTTATCACTAACTGACGTCAATTTTACTTTTCTAAATGAAGTGTTTGGTCCCTGACATATTTTAGGTCATCATAACGTCAAGTAAGACAAAAAATGAAATCGTTAATATGACGTCTCTGCTGACGTTCCCGAAAACAGATTTTAGTGTTTATAACTAACGTCAATTTCATTTTTCTAAATGACGTCTTTGATCCCAGACATATTTTCGTCTTTTTGTTTGTCACACTTTAGGTCATTATGACGTTAAGTAACACAAAAAAATGAAAAACTCTAATATGGTGTCTCTACTGACGTTTCTGTCTAACAAATTTTATTGTCTATGACCACTATAGATCCATAACTTATGGATTCTTACGCTGTACACTGTTTTCTCATACTTCTCTTCTTAATTGCTAACAACTAGTAATTATAAGGTAAGGAAGGAAGTATTATAATACCGTCCTACAAAACAGCTATACCTTCATTTCTCAACTCATACATTTTTTATCTATTCTATCAAACGTTGCAGTTTTGTACAAATTCTCATTCGGAATTCGTCATTTTTGTTCCCCTACATTCCTTCGAAGAAGGAATAGGGGAACTTTGGTAATCATCGTCCTGGTCAAAAAAAAATTTTTTTTTTTGCTCATACATCTTAAAATGACTCAAAACGTCAAGAAATGGAAAAAAAAGTGGGAGTAAAAGATTTTGAATAGCAGGACAAAATCATGGATGGCGCTACTGTAAACTAATGAAGTGAAGTACTACACAATTGTTTAACTAGCATACTTCATTGTATTTAATGTGTAAAAATGTATGCTACAAGAGAAAAGCAAAATCCAATAGATAGCGCTTATGAGAGGTTCAAATGGGGAAAACAAACCCATCTGATCAATGGCACCCAGTGACAAGTAATCTGTTACTTCGAATTGTGGATATAATAAATATTATATTGTTATCAGAGATGGGCTTATTAAAGAAGGAAAAACTGTTTTTAAGCCCGAGCACTGAACAAAATCATTGTTTATAAGTGATAAAACGTATTGTTTATGTTGTTGAGGTTATTTTAAAAGCCACCATGACAGTGACAGTTGTCAATAACATTGATCACGTGGATTTTGTTTCCCCCATTTGAATAGTTAAAAATTGAGTACCACCACTTTGCTGATTTTGTCCTATCGCTCTGCGGTCGAGGTTTATTTGAGAATCATCAGCATCACCTGTGACGTCCGCATTACCGTCAGTGGTTTGAAGTCACAAACATACATGCATACATATTTATGTGACGACAGTGTTCGTGCGACGCTGTAAGTAAAATATAACCATAGATAACCTAATGACATAAAACTGACGTTAATTAGTGACGTCAAATAGACGTGCTTCTATTTTTCAATATAATTTTGTAAATACTTCTATCCAATAAAGTGTTTATAATTAATTACCTTTAATTAAAAACACGGAAATGGCGCTCGCCAATTCAGTACATTACTGCGTTTTCCAGGAACGATTGAACTTTAATCTTGTATCTCAAAACTTTTTACTTAAATCATTCTGGTTTTCAACATCTCTATATCCAGGCTGATTTTTCTTCCTATTGACTACTTTCACTTCAAACTGGGACTGAATTTCTTAAAACTACTGCTAATCGCATCATTCACAAGGACATTCCAATCACGTCGCGTCGTGTTGGAACGGTAGATGCAGCGGCGCTAGGCAACGCAAAGCACGTGTGAATTGGTCTATTAGCAATATTGCTACTACCCAGCTAGGGTGGTCAATGTTTGGTCATTGTTTACGACATTATGACCTAAAACATGACTTAAATATGGCGACAAAAAGACGAAAATATATCGGGGACCAAAGATGTCATTTAAAAAACGTGAAATTGGTAACTTAATGACGTGAATCAGACGTCAGTTATTGACGTAAAATAGACGTGCTGCTATTTTTTCAATAAACTTTTATCAATACTGGAGTGGGTAGTGGGCTGGTAATAGGATAATCAGTTGTTTGTTATTTAAAAAATACATTTATTTTACCGTACGTTTCGGAGTATTTCTGAATTCTTTCTCAGCGCTGGCATGCAGAAGAAGTTAAAAACGTACGCTAAAATAAATGTAATGTTTTAAATAAAAAACAACCAATTATCCTGTTATATTGCCTTATTTTGTTGCTGCATAATGATAAAAATTCAGGCCGAAACCTTTTTGTTACAATTAATTTCATTTAAGACGTTCACTGAATATCCGTTAGTTATTTCATCTTCACTTAATTTTTCTGCTAACTAGCGATAACAATACCAATATTGCTATTATCACCATCCTGAAAGTTAATGCCATAAAATAGTCACAGCAGAAGCTAATAGAGGGCGCGTTAAGTCTCCTAGTTTGACATTAAACGTCCGTCAACATGACTCCAAAAATATGACGTCTTAAAAATGACACCGAAAATACGTCAAAAATGGGACGTTATTTGTTCGATTAAAATGGCGTATTAGAAGTCATCTATTGGTCATTTGACGTTATATTTACGAATATCACAAAAAAATGACGTGAATAAGACGTGACTCTGTTGGCTAGTCAATTGCTACCATCCTCAATCCCAACGCCTAAGAAAAGTGAGTGAGGTTAGTTTTGACGTATGATTCGTGAAAACGTGTAGATTGTGTGGTGGCGTGTGCACATAACGTGGAAAATATGACGTTTTGAAAAATAAAACAAAAATAAAAATGTTGACGTCAAAAATGCCTTATTTACTCGATTCAAATGACGTCTGTTCTACGTTATTTATTAGGCTTATAACGTTATAATCATGAATACCATCAAAAATATGACATGAGTCTGATGACTGGTATTAAATTTGTAAATGCCGGAATGAAAAAAGCTTTGCTTATCACTGTCTTCGGTTAAAATAACCTTATTTTTCCTTCTGGCCTGTAAAATTTAAATTTGGTTTATATTTTTGTATTTCACAGGTTATGTTTTAAAATTTTTTTATTTAACATTTTTTATACATTATTTTACAATGACTTACACTGTTGCATCTTAAAATCACTCTCTTTATAGGAGAAAAGCCCGATTTTAGTACATCGAAAGTATCTTAATAAGCAATAGTTACAAAAATAATGTATAATTAAAAACCAAATAATTATGTAAAAAGCAGTGATGGGTTTAAATTTATATAAAATTGTTAATTGAAAGAACAAGAACGGCAGGCAAATCAGCGTTTAATTGAAATTTTAAATTACGCGCGTTACTTATTGTAACGTTGGCGAGCGTGAATTGGTACACTGCCACCATTGTCATTTGTTGCATTCTTGCAAGTTGCACGAACAACATTACTCGGCAAATTAAATTGACAGTTGACAGTTTATAAATTGCAATTGCATTATTTGTGTTTAGTATTTCGAGATTTACAGACTCAAAAATGGTCGTTGAAATAGCAGATGTAGAAATGAAGAATGCTGATAGTCTTCCTGTGGTTGAAACTGGTGATTGTAAGAAAGACAGTGATATGCAAAATTGTTTAGAAATACGTGAACATGCTAGACAAATTGAAAAAGCAGTTGCAAATAAAGAAAATCGTTTTATCTTACGAGTACTGCGTGGACTACCTAATACTAGAAGAAAATTGAATGGAACAGTTTTACGAAGTTTAATTGCTCAAGTGTATCCAGTTGCAGAACGTGATGCATTATTGGTTTTTATCGAAGATGCTGCAGGCACATCAGAAACAGAACAAACGACTAGAGTAAGATCAGCTTTAAAAACACCGGTAGCTGAGGTAGATGCTTACATACATTTATTAACTCTTGTTTGTTTAATTGATACAAATAAGTTAGAAGAAGCAATGCGTTGTTCACAAAACTTAATGAATAAAATCAGTAGCCAAAATCGCAGAACTTTGGACCACATTGCTGCAAAATGCTATTTTTATTATTCACGTGTGGCCGAATTAACTAATAAATTAGAAACTATCAGAACATTTTTACATGCACGTTTACGAACAGCAACGTTGAGAAATGATTTTGAGGGTCAGGCTGTACTTATCAACTGTCTACTTCGTAATTATTTACATTATTCATTATACGATCAATCTGATAAATTGGTTAGTAAATGTGTATTTCCGGAAACAGCCAGTAATAATGAGTGGGCACGTTTTCTATATTACCTAGGACGAATTAAATCTGCTAGATTAGAATATAGTGTTGCTCATAAGCATTTAGTTCAAGCCAGTAGAAAAGCACCTCAAAATGCTGCAGTTGGATTTAGACAAACAGTTCAGAAATTCTTGATTGTAGTTGAACTACTGCTTGGAGATATTCCGGAAAGACAAATTTTCAGACAAGCCAGTATGCGTAAGTCCTTGGGACCATATTTTCAATTAACACAAGCGGTTCGTATGGGTAACTTGCAACGCTTTGGAGAAGTTTTGGAAAATTTTAGCCCACAGTTTAGGCAAGATCATACTTTTACGTTAATTCTACGTTTAAGACACAATGTTATCAAAACTGCTATTAGAGCTATTGGATTATCTTACTCACGAATTTCGCCCCAAGATATTGCACGTAAACTTGGTCTTGATTCGGCTGAAGATGCTGAATTTATTGTAGCTAAAGCTATTAGGGATGGAGTCATTGAGGCTACTTTGGATCCAGAAGGTGGTTACATGAGAAGCAAAGAAAGCATGGATATATATTGCACGAAAGAACCACAATCTGCTTTCCATCAGCGTATATCTTTCTGCTTAGATTTACATAATCAAAGTGTTAAAGCAATGAGATATCCTCCAAAGGCTTATGGAAAAGAATTGGAATCTGCCGAGGAACGTCGAGAACGTGAACAACAAGATCTAGAGTTGGCCAAAGAAATGGCCGAAGAGGATGATGATGGTTTCCCTTAAAACTGTTATATTTACTTTGTAATTGTAATTTAATTTTCATAATACTAACATAAGCGTGAGCATTTTTAGTAATTATATATTTAAAGCAAATAAATAGTTATTTCTAATCAAATATATTAAATTGAAAAGAATCATGTTATTGTTTTGTTGAATGACATTTTTTTAAAATCAACGGGAAATTATATACATATAAATATAGGAAATCATTGTTAAATGTATTATATATAACTCCTTTTCACTCTTAGGGATTCATATAGAAAAATCAGTCACCGCTGGATGGATTAAATTTAACATGTTCCATACAGC
>JARJEC010161927.1:0-11355 GCA_030264575.1 Tachinus sp. AB-2021 | reverse complement strand
CCCCACCGGTGGTACATGGATTTCGATAACGAATACTCAAATGTTTGCGGACTATTTCTGGTTCTAGTGTTATGTATATATATATATATATATATATATATATATATGTATATATATATATATCTATATATATATATATATATATATATATATATATATATATATACTTTGGTAATAAAAACAAGCATCATTCTCTCAGACCTAGCTTGTAAATGCGGCTTGGTAAAACGAAACATAAATTTTAGCGCCGCCATGAACGTGTTAAAAAAAATATTGCGTTGTAATTAATTATAAATGTTGTCTATTGTAACAAAGTTTCAATACTATATCATATTATTGTAAATGTTATTTAAATTTTTTTTAATTTTAATTTCGAATTTTATTCATTGTTTTCGGTTGCATAGTTGATTGTATACATAAATGCATAATAATGCTATATTATTTATTAACAATGAATATTGTCATCAGTAAATTAATTATTGTGGACAATAGATTAGAGATTTATTGGTAAACATTGATTAAATAACTATTTAAAGCAAATAATTGAAATTTCAAAGAATGAAATTAACAATGTTTGTTAATACAAGAATGAGTTAAACATAACCATGATTATTGAAGTAGCATTCTACAGTAATGAAGTGTATACTGGGTTCAAATATTTTTAGATGATTGAACTTAAGGCAACATTAAATATGAGTAATATATAATGCAACAATTCGAGCGTTAAATAGTTTGCAAATATATTCAAGCATAGCGTAGAATTTATAGCAAAATACAATGTTGGTCGTTTCTAAAATTAGTTTATTATGTCTGCAAAACCCTCGCCTCGTATAAGCTTTAATTAAATATGCAAGTTTGGTCCGTTTTTGGGTGCATGTGAGCGCCCGCACACAGTACTCACATATTTTTTTCCTACTTTAATTTTTCAGCGATGTACTCTATAAAATGTGTGGTCAGTGCGTCTTGTTTGTTTTAATGCTGAATGCTCTCTTTCGGTCGATGACTTTGTTCTTATGTCGTACGACCTTAAGAGGAATCATACCTTATGAGTCCATATTTATGAGAACTACGGGAATTGTGACTCGGCATTGCATTGCATTTCTTCAAAGATTCCTATATGTTTATTTTTATCACGATGGAGTAAAGCTACTCATTATAGAATTACTCGAATATCAAATGTGCAGTCGGACGTAAAACGCAAACCATTTCTGCGAGGAATTCATATACATTTTTGCACGTTTAAAAATATGTCGCCAATTATAGTCCAACGTTTCACTTTTCACTACATGAAATGCTCTAAAATCGCATTAAACACACCGACAATATATAATTAAAAAACTCAATTAATGTTTAATTGATGTAATAAAAAGTTACAATCTGGGAATTAACAACAAACGCGTCCAAACAAAATTCAATTGGGCACAATGCACCATCACCGGTCGATAGTAAATGCCCTACATAATTAATTAAAGCAATTAAGTTTTAATGTGAATTGCGATTAGGATATATACGAATATTATTATAAATCACGTGTACGCAACTAATTATCGTTATTTTAATTCATATAATTTATGCCGCCAATCAATTTATAATAACCATGCTTATTATTACTTATAATTACGGCGGTAAGTCAATACGTTATTATTACAATCAAAGCTCATCATCATTTATCCAAATTACAAAGTTAAATATAAATGCGGCCATGATGTTAGCTTTAAAGAAATGTTCATGGCAGCAATCGGATTATTGTTTTATGAATGAAAATCCGATTAGAACATGTAACTTTCTTCATGCTGTTAGGAATTAATGTTCCATACTAATTAGACTGTATAGAAATAGAATCGGAACTTACTAGAAATTTACGACATATCAATTTGTAAATTCTCCTAGGAAAACAATGACGACTTTAGCCATTCGGCCGTCGTGTAAAACATTATTTCAACTGTCAAAACAATATTGATTCTGTGAAAATTGAAATTAATTAATTCCCCTGAGAGATATTCTATGGAAGCAATGATTGACTAGTCGATAATTATCCTAAATATTCATTCGTCTATTTATATAAAGTAATATATGTTTTGCTTAAAGTGCATTTCCTAGTTAACATTTTAAATCAATGGATTTGCTGCTTCAGAATTTTAACTTGATATTCGTGTAGCATGAGTTTTTACACCAACAGTTATAGACGAGTTAGACTATTGGGAAAAATAAAGAGAATTATGTATGCCGTGGATTACATGCAGGCGTTTTAAACTTTCAGCTTGTATAAATCTTTCAGTGGATAGTGTTTGAAAACTATTTCTGAGCGTGCTGTCGTTCAATTGATGTGTTTCAGATGCTGAATAAAATATTACTGTATCGAATTGTTTAGTTCGCACATATTCGAATGCTCCGCTATGGCCGTGTTATTAACCAATTGATTAATTTAACTTTATAACTATAAAAATATCAATGAATTATCGTTAAGTAAAATATTATTTACATTTTTTGTTGTGCATCGGAGGCGAAACACGTATTTTTGTTATGTGAGATATTATTATATGTGGTTGCGGTTATTTTCTCCGACATTTCGCAATATTTACCTTTTGACAAAATTACAAATTTTCCGTGTCTTTGCCAATCGTATACAATATCATATATGTTAAAAAAGTGACATGTACTCTACCAAGCTAATGAGAACAAAAGACTATCATTAAAAAAGTCGATCGTAAATTTAAAAATAAGCTAACTCAGTGTTTTGACAATGAAGAGTGCCGCTTGCTTGAAATTATTTTCAAATCCGTATAATTTTAAATTATGTAGAAGTAATTATTATAAAAAAAAAACAATAAATATATTTTTTGTTTGTTTGGTTCACCTTTCAATAAGCAAGTTCTGTATCTCCAATAATAATGTATAACCAAATTCCACCAAATAAGAACTTTAAATATTGAAAATATGTTGTATATAAATGTTATCCACAAACTGTAAAATAATTTTTAATCTAGTCAAGATCTTGGCAAAATATAGGATCGAGATGGAGATTAATATGTCGATGTTTTATAATCTCGATGAGACAAGATTGAGATTTGATCAATCTCGCCTGTTTTCGTCTATTCCCGTGTTGTGCCTAGACCTTACTTATATATTGTGCAACACACATATTATATTAAAGGAAATTTGTATGTTGCTACTGAAGTTCTATCAGGTTTGGGCTGCCCGAAAATAGTAGATTTTCAATCTAAATCTTACTATTATTTGGTCCAGTGATGCCATTACAAATTCTAGTGGAAATGGTGGCTTTAGTCATATAAATGAGTTTTTTAATTGGTGTTGGACATTGCAAAAGTTATTATGGAAATACTATAAAGCAATATATGGTTACTTCTAAATTGCTGCATAGAACATTATTATTTATATTTGAGTAGGAGTCTCATCAAACTGACAGTAACTAATTTATGAAACGTCTAAAATCGCAAACAGTTCAGATATTTAATGGCTAGAAAGTGAAATTTAACATAAAACCGCAATAAATAAATTGAAATTCTCTTTTAATTAATTGTTGTTGATTTAATAGGACTGTTAAGCATCTTGTGAATGAGAATAGGAAATGAATGTACATGTAGTAATTGCGTGTAAACGATCGAGAAGTTATTTATTTCAAAGTTGAAGTGCGAATAATCTCCCGGTGAAATTTAGGGCACGCGCAATTTCAGGAGGCGCTAATTTATAAAACGAGAGCCAATTTCAAGATCGAGACTGTTCGACATAAATCATGCCCGTTCTAGTACAAAATTGCACGTCTATATTGCGATATTAAAGGTCGTACAGCCTACACACTCGACTCGACTCTCATTATCTCGAGGTGTACATAACACGATGAATGTGTTTTAAAACGACACCGAGCGTTTGTATTATTGTGTGTCGATTCAACACTGACACATTCGTACATGCGGTAATACTATATTTCTCATTAATCATAACACGTCCATTGTTTGATATTATAGAAACATCAATATTTGCATGCCTCCGTGTCAGCATTGCACGCCAATTATATTGTTTTAATACCGTTACGAAAAACGGATAAAATGAATAGTTGAGGTTTGCAAATTCTTTTCACACATGTTTAAAGCTTAATGGATTTTAAACTGTATTAACTTTTCTGGAATGTTGCACATTGTTTGAACACATTGTGTGCATTTTTAAATTTGCATTTAAAAAATTTGTGCAACCATTTTTTTCTATAATTTTAATCTTTTAAATTCTATTCAAAGTTTACTGTTTTGAAACTCCCTATATTGCTCATTGTATGTATTCGTTGAAGCAAGCAATAAAAATAAAAGGGGTAACAGAAATACAAAATCTTGAGCAATTTACTAAACTTCAGAGTATAGGAATTTGATTCATGAAGCAAGTAAATATAGATATTTATATATGAGAAGAAAAATAATCCCAGTAATAAAAAAATAGTATAAACGTTGTAATATAATAAACATTAAAAATTCGTTCGGATATCATTGAAACATTTTACAGCACTTTATTCAATTCTCTTCCATAGTAGATAATAGAAAGATAAGTAGATATATCAGAAAACCTAATGCATATAAATTCAGTAGTGATAAATCTCATTCTTATCTATTTCTATTAGTGGTTGCATTGTCGGAGAATAGAAATCGTGACAGGTATTACTGGTAAAAAGGTGGCCCCATTTTATGACATTTCGTCGAACAATTTCAGGGCGCCACTGTGAAAATGCGGCGACTTCAGATCAATAGCGACTGATTTACGCAGTCGGACCCCCAAAAATGAACCAAAAAAGGTTCTCAATGCTAAAACGAAAACGCTTTCAACAATAACAACTATAAATAACGCGTGCTAAATTTACAACGTGTTGACAAGCTATAATAAAATACGAATTTATTTTAATCGAACCCTAAACCCATTTAACTTCCTACTAACCATCAATAAAAATCGAAACTCATTTAAAAAAATGAACAAGCTTCCTGTTCATACTTTGTTCATGTCAGCATTCATTTAGACTTCAACGTAGTTACTTTCTAATTAAATTTATGTAGGCAAATAAGACGCAACATTCTTCCCGACGTTTGTATATATTTTTAATTTCTGTAAGATTTAATTTTAAGCTGCCTTGAGCTTTTTTACATAACGCAAGTTTTAAATTGCCTCGTAATTTGTGTCATTTTTTTTGTCTGCGCGACACTCGGAAATTAGTCCGCGCACCATAAATACACCCAAAAAGTGAAGTGTATTTTGGGAAACATTTAACATCCATCACCGAAAAATATCAGTCTGAAATAGAACAAATTAAAACTATAATTATAACTCGTTAGCCCTAAAGCATTCGTACGTAACGACTTTTAAGAGGTAATTGGAAAAGCATGAAATTGTTTTTAGTTTGCAACCGAATCGTAAATTTTATAAAAGGCATGGTCAGTAACGGTGTTTGGAAAATGCATGCTTAAGGGATTAATTAATGACTAAAAAAAGGTGCTATAAATACTATTAAGAAACCTTAATATAAAGCAGGATTTTATATATCGGCTTATGGTTAAGCCTATTATGTTCGTGCTTTTTATGCACAGTTTATATTGACTATGTTGCAGAAATTACTAATAAGTTTGCAATTTTATTATCGGGGGCAATGCAAATATAAATCCGATAAAGATTCGGTTGATAGATGTAGGAAATTGGATGCAGATTTCGATGATGACGGAAATCTAATCCAATATTCGTTTATGTTGCCCACCAAATGTAATTTATAATATCAAAGCTATACGGTTAGAACGATGTACCTTGTTTAATTAAAGTACCATCATTAAACTTGACGTACTAGAAACTTATTTATAATATAAAAGTAACATAATACAGTATTACAATAAGAACGGTAAACGCCGGCTGTTATACAATGTGGGTTTCAGCATGTTTTCATAGATTGTAGGCTTGGGGATAGTACGATTCATAATATATTTATATCCTCACCTCTTTTTATTCTTATTTAATCGCTAAAGTTTTAAAGATCTAAACAAATATTAATAAGTAATTTAAGAATATATTAGAAATATTAAACATTAAAAGATATAAAATAAAACAATTTACTAAGTTTTTACCACAAGTGTGACTTGATTATGACCTTCACAAGTCGAAACTTAAGTCACTAATGTATTAATTTTCAATAAATATGTTTGTCCTAAAAACTTACTAAATTGTTTTATTTTATAATGAAGTACCACGTAGTATAGGTCGAAACCATCATTAAAAGATATAATATTTAGTATTAATATTTAAAAACGCACCGTCAATAAAATTTAGCAGTAAACAAGAATTTATTGAAAAAATATTCACATTTTGTAAAATGCCATTGATTATTTATAGGTTTTATATGGTCACTTTAAAAAGTAATATTTTTTTCGATGTTTGCAACCTAAACAGATGTAAAATACATTCTGTTAAAAATTATGGTAAAGTTTATTATGATTATAGCAAACATTTCACAAAAGTGTATATTTTGTTTTTGATATGCTAATGGCGATTTCAACTGATGTCAGCAAATTATACAAATTTCTAAAAAATAAAGTTTTTATCTGCATTGGCCAAATATTGCGAAGCTGTCAAAAGTGTTGAAAATAAATTAAAAAGAAAAACAGAAAGATATTTGTAAAATGTTGAAAAAATGTAAATAAAAGTAATGTGAAGAAATTTTGAGAAATGGTCTAGCAATACTGAGAAAGGTTAGAAATGTTGAGAAACTATCGAGAAATTATAAATGTCCATCAATAACCTATTTGGTGTTACTAGTGGTCCAACAGGCGTCTCTTTAGGTGGTAGCTATAGGAATGAAATGCATTAACTTTATTAAAAGATCCAAAAGAATACCTTGACTACAACTCAACATCTTTACGGTTTGCAAATACTAATGTACTACACTAAACAAACACATTCTGACTGCATTATTATATTTATGCAGTTTTAATTTTATAATTTTCTGAATAAATATTGTTAAATTCCACCATATTCGAACATTCTGACTTGTTTAGTAGCGAGGTTAGTGTCAGTATAAGATGGAATAAGGTTCTACACTCACGCGACAACTAAAAACCAATTCTATTTAGTTTATTTTATTATCCACTTGACGAAATTTGTCTGTTCGCATTAGTTTAATTATTAAACTACTCGTTACTATACTAAACTACTTGCCATAGTACAACGAAGACCGAATTCGATATTGCCTCTAAAACAGACATAGCTAGAAAAAACAAGTAAGGATAATGTAACAATGTTCTAAAGATCATACTTGTTGGATATGTGTATATACATATCCAACAGCATAATATCAGATAATTCTGGCAAGTAATGTAAGACTGTAGCAAGCATGATAGATAAATACTAGCTACGTTTTATATAATATATAGCATAACTAGACAAAAGAAAAAAGGCCCCGATTTCCTAGATAGCGGAAACCGCCCAACGCAAAATTGCTACGTATATTGAACATACTCTAAGAATAGAAAAGCCTACTATTTCACAGCTAGTTGAAACTTAAAAATCTATGTGAATGGATCGGGATGCAAACAATAACAATAACAAAAAAAGGAATATTGCAACAGACTAAAAACAGTAGAAAAAGTTAAATAATAGGTTAGAAGAACAAAATAAAACAAGTAAGTAGGAATAATACAGAAAAACGAATTTATCGTGTAACTAGTGTAAAGACGTCTTACAAAGACGAAAAACAAATTACTTTGTATAACACAAAAGCAACTTGTGTATTACAACTAGTACTACTAGTAATGTAAAACTAAAAATTTTAAAAAGTAAAATTTGATTTAAAGAAAATTTTAAAAAATTAAAAAATGATATAAAAAACTAAAAAAGTAAATAAATAAATAATTGAATAATAAAACAAATACAATTGAACAATATAATGAAACAGTCTAAAATCATCCATAGACGCGTTTCGAATATTTCATTATATTGTTAAATTGTATTTGTTTCATTATTCAATTATTTACTTTTTTATATTATTTTTAAAATTTTTATAATTTTTTAATCATATTTTACTTTTAAAGAAAAAATTTAGTATTACATTACTGGTAGTACTAGTTGTAATACGCAAGTTGCTTTTGTGTTATAGGAAGTAATTTGTTTATCGTCTTTATAAGACGTCTTTACACAAGTTAAACGATACATTCGTTTTTCTGCATTATTTTTAATTCACTTGTATCATGTAGTTAGGGATCTTTTTCATAGTTAAGTAAGTAGGATATTTTAGAAGTTTGTAAAATTAGAAAATTTTATAATGTATCAAAATAATAACAAATAAAACTCGAACAAATTCGACATAGCAATCGTTGTCAATAAATAATTAAGATACCTCTTAACTAAAATTATACAAATATAGTACAATTTTGCAAAAGCATTACCTTAGCTTGAAGATTCAAGAAAGTAGATTACTCTCTAACTATAGTAGACAAAATTATTATTTAAAAATGTGAGTCTTTGAAACGCACGCTTTATAATCACGCGCTATATGGAGCCAAAGTTCCATACGTCGCATCAAACGCGCGCTTTTAGATGCGCGCAGCGCGCGTTTAGCACGCACTAACCTCGCGCCCTCAGAATTTTGTAAAAAGCGTGCGTTAGTCGCACCCTCCAGTAGTGGATGGTATAGAGAATGAAGCGTCAATATTTGGAAGGTAAAGTGTGATTAAGATATTAACTGAAATATTAAATGGAGTATAGAAGGAAAAAGGTTCTCAAAGTCAAGGGAAAGAAGGTCTTGTATGTCCAAGAACAGATTAAAAACAACAAGGGGTAACATTGCTATGTACGACATATAAAATCTATGCCCTGATATTGGAAGAGGAAAACTTAAAAAAAAGTTGAGTACGAAAGGGATACAGCCAGATGGTCAAGCAGGTTTCTAAAAAGATAAGGGGACCATGAACAAAGCATATATACTGCACCATATTGCAGAAAGGAAAGTATCTAAAAAAAAGAGAAAAATTATATGCGTTAGACATAAAAACTGGTTTTGATAGTATTGGACAGGGTAAAAATATAGATGCATTTAAGAGCAAAAAGAATTGGTGAGTACTTAGTAAGAAGAATGGAAGAAATATATATTGACACATCAAATAGAATGTGCGTAAATAGAAAAAAAAGTAATTGGCGTATGCGGATGGTATGGTAGTGATTGCAAGGAAAGCAAAAGGAATGAAAGGAATGATTACAAAACGGAGATGTAGAAGGAAAGTGGAAAACTGCACATGGAAAGGGCAAGACACATCAAATAGAATGTGGGTAAGTAGAAAAAAAAGTGATAGGTTTTGGACAACAAAAGGAGTGAGGCAGGTTTGCCCACTGAGTCCCATTCTGTTTGCAGCGTATATTTCAGATATGGAAGAGAAATTCAGCCTTGCGCAAACAGGTGGAATAGTGGTGAAAAGAGAGAAAATTTGCTCATTGGCAAATACGGACGGTATGGTAGAGCTTGCAAGGGAAGCAATAGAAATGAAAGGAATGATAAACATTTGAAAAACAAGTTTGGAACAATGTTAGCAAAAGTAATAACGTTTTCAAAAGGTGGATGTAGAAGGAAAGTGGTAAACTAGAAATGGGAAGGGCAAGACACATCAAAAAGAATGTACCCACAAATTTAAAAAAAGTGGTAGGTTTTTGGACAAATAAAAGGAGTGAGACAGGGTTGCCGACTAAGTCCCATTCTGTTTACAGCGTATATTTCTGATATGGAGGAGAAATTAAGCCTTGCACAAACAGGTAGAATAGTGGTGGAAAGGGAGAAAATTTGGTCATTAGCGAATGCGGACGGTATGGTCGTACTTGCAAAGGAAGCAAAAGAAATGAAAGGAATGATGAAAATTAGAAGAAAAAAATTTGAAAAAAAGGTTTAGAACAATGTGAGCAAAAATAAACAGGGGATGTTGAAGGAAAGTGAAAAGTGGAAATGGAAAGGGCAAGACACCATCAAATAGAATGTAGGTAAATAGGAAAAAAAAGTGATAGGTTTTGGACAACGAAAAAAGTGAGGCAGGGTGCCCACCGAGTCTCATTTTGTTGGCAACGTATATTTCAGATATGGAGGAGAAATTCAGAGTTGCGCAAACAGGTGGAATAGTAGTGAAAAGAGAGGAAATTTGGTCATTGGCAAATGCGGACGGTATAGTATTGCTTGCAATGCAAGCAATTCTTTTAAAAGAATGATGAAAATTTGAAAAAAAATGTTTGGGACAATGTGAGCAAAAGTAATAATGTTTAGAAAGGAGGGATCGTAAAAGGAAAGTGGAAAACTGGAAATAGGAAGAGCAAAAAATGAGGAAGTAAAAACGTTCAAACATTTAGGCTATATTATGAGTGAGAATAATTGTGAGAATGAATTAGCGCGAATATCAAATACGATGGTGGGTCCAGTATGGGAAATAAATAAAAGAAAGTTTATAAAAATAAAAAGTATGATGTTTGACAGTTTAGTAACGAGTATGATGTTATATGAAGCGGAAGTTGCAAAAATAAGAAAAAGCTGTAGTCAATCCACACAAAACATATATTGTTCTAGAGGAAATAGAAAGGGACAAAACAAGGTCTGAAGCGAGAAAAGGAGCAATAAAGGTTGAAAAGAGACTAAACTACTACGAGAGATAGAAATGAATGCAAAATTTTACAAAAAAATCTGAAGGAGAAAATAAAAGTTAAAAATAGAAAACTTGGAATAAACCGAAATAAATATTATAATAAAAATCGGTATGGTAGTATAGAAACAAAAAAATGAGAGTAAATGGAAGAGTGACATACATAGGTACAATAAGAATTGTAAAAATATAATAACAGCCGACCTGCCATTGTACTTTGAAAATGACAGGTTTAGTAAAGAGAGGAAAAAGTTGATTGCAAGATTTAGGTATGGATGTATCAACATTTTGGATGGATGAAGTTTTTTCATCTTCATCCATCCAAAATTTTGTGTGCCAATGAATCAATTAAGCATATGCAGAAAGCATATTGCAAGATGAGAGTGTCCCTACCAATGGAAAAGATAGAAGTTTTAAACTTATATAAATATAAACAATAGAAAAGGTATAGAATGGACAAAATCAGTGCAAAAAAGAAGAAACAACTTTGCAACAGATAAGTAGTAAAATATTTACCTAATGAAATTGGATGTAAAAGAATTTTTAATTATTTTTTTTGTGTCTTAAAGGATGTTGATAATTTATACACACATTTTCAAAACCAAAAAACAAATATTAATATAAATTATTATAATCGCGCGCTTTGACATACATGCGCGGCCGCCATGCTAACATTCTAGTCCTGACAATAAAATACAATGAAATAAAT